>JAPFBL010001065.1:0-39888 GCA_026182355.1 Hermatobates lingyangjiaoensis | reverse complement strand
GAAACTCTGTATATATAATATCCTTGAAAATGGTCAGTGATGACCGAAACATGTCGGATCACAAAAATTAAAATTTTGGTGAACTTATGTATTTAGTTTCAAACCTATGGAAGTCATGTATGAGAAGATTGGAAAAATTAATCAGAAAAGGTGTAAAACTAGAATTAGGCATTAGTTTTAATAGAACTTGTATAAATGAAGGCCTGCTCTCCAAATATATATATATATATATATGAGTTGAAAATTTCAAGAAGAGCGACGCACAAAATAAAGAAACACACTTAAAAACTCAAATTTTCGGGCAATCAACCGTTGGGTTACTTGCCGTTGCGTCTAAAACGTGCTTGGTCTCCCTTTCTCCTTTTTCCTGAAGACGGGTTGACCGAAAATTTGAATCTGTAACTGTGTTTCTTTATTATGTGTGTTACTTTTATTTAATTTCGATCTCGGATATATATATATATATATATATAATAAATATATATATATATACATATATATATATATATCAATGATTAAACCACAATAAGAATGGGAAAACAAGACTAAGATCTTTCAACCGTAACAAACGGTCTTCGTCAGAGTCAAAAACCCAACAGTTGTTTCACGTGTTTATGTGAAATCTTTATATATATATATATATACATTTAAAAAATGAATGTCCGATTTCACTTTATTTAATTTGCTAATAAATGTTTCTAATTTTCTAAAACTCTTTTTTAAATCCGGGTTTCTTAGGTCACGAGTTAACTAATCATGAATTAATTAATCATAAATTGGGTTCATGACCTAAGAAACCCGTTTTTAAAAAAGAGTTTTAGAAAATTAGAAAATTTTCTAACAAATTAAATAATGTGAAATCAGACATTCATTTTTTAAATGTATGTATCCAAGAAGGGCTGCTCCCAGCTTTTACGAATATATATAAATAAATATATATTTAATATATATATTTAATATAGTTCAATATAAACAAAGAAACATAGAGGAAATCAGAAGAAACACACTTACAGTCTCTTAATTTTCGGTTTGAACCGTCTTCAGGAGAGATAAGAGAGGGAAACCAAGGCGCACTGGATCAGAGACGGTTGGAGACCAACAGTGTTGCCGCATGCGCGCCCGTTCACAGAAAATAAGGTAGACAGGAATCAATTTATAATTAATTTATAATTTATAAAATAAAATAAAAATAATGGAATATGAAAACAATAATATATAAAAAAGAAAAAAATTGAAAAAATAAGGGAAAATTGATACAGAGAAAATTGATACATAAACAAAAAGGTGCTGACTAAGCTATGATAAAATAAAATAAAACTAAGAATACAAATAAATAATAACAAATGAAATAATTTAATAAAAAATGTGAAAAGGCAAGGAACTTTTAGACATTATCGCTTTAGATTGAGGCCAGGTGCACTGCGCGCACTTAATAGCCAAATATGGGCTATTAACAATACGAGCCTCCGAAGAAGCCCATATTTGGCTATTAAGTGCGCGCAGTGCACCTGGCCTCAATCTAAAGCGATAATGTCAAAAGTTCCTTGCCTTTTCAATTTTTTATTAAATTATTTCATTTGGTTATTATTATTTGTATTCTTAGTTTTATTTTATTTTATCATAGCTTAGTCAGCACTTTTGTTTATGTATCAATTTTCTCTGTATCAATTTCCCTTTTTTTTTCAATTTTTTTCTTTTTTTTATATTATTGTTTTCATATTCCATTTATTTTATTTTATTTTTTAAATTATAAATTAATTTAATAAATTGATTCCTGTCTACCCTTATTTTCTGTGAACGGGCGCGCATGCGGCAACACTGTTGGTCTCCAACCGTCTCTGATCCATTGCGCTTGGTTTCCCTCTCTTATCTCTCCTGAAGACGGTTCAAACCGAAAATTAGAGACTGTAAGTGTGTTCTTCTGATTTCTCTATGTTTCTTTGTTTTATATTGAATTATATAATATATATATATATATATATAGTCAGTTTTCGAGTATCCAAAATCTGGGAAACTGATGAAGTCACGATTTATTTCAATAGTATTTTATAGGGTGGTCAACGCATTAAAGACACATAAATAATAAACAAGAACGTTTTGATGACTGAAAACTAAAAAGTTTTCTATTTCGTTTTTTCTTATGATTGAAATTTCTAGTGGATTTAAGCTGAGCTTTCTGATTATTTTTGATGATGATGATGATTGACAGAACAATAGAACTCTATTATAGATCCTTATTTTGAAATAAAACACTTATTATAAAAGAAAGTTTAAAATATTATAAAAAATAAAAGAGTAAGAATGTAAAAGTGCAATTAAGAGCTGGGAGAAGCCAAGACACGTGAGATACAAGATTGAAGGGACTAAGGGTGGGGGGGGGGGGGGACTTTATGAAAAGTCAATTATTTGCAAGTAGCTTTGTGTCACTGGCACTGGCAGTACAGCAGGGAGGAGATCTTATTAAAAAGCCTGTGCTCTCTCACTCTCTCTCTCTCTCAGGCTGACGACGACGACCATATCACTTACCTCCTCCAATCTCCTCTTACACTCAACCACCCCCTCATACACCCCCCACCCCCACCCCTCAGGCCTTTTCCCCAATTATTCCTACCGTCTCCACTTCATTAAAAAAAAAACCACCTGCTTGCAGATCCAATAAAATACCTCTTACACCTTCTTTTTTTCTCCCTTCTTTCTTCTTCTCATTTTTATCACTTCTTATAAAAGAACAGGAAAGTAAGAAAAGGGCAGGGTATCTTCCAAATTTTGCTTGATTCTATAATAATAATAATCCACTTTTCTTACCTTTTTTTTTTTTTTTTTTTTTGCAAATGATCCTTCAACTTTGTTTAATGTAGAAGAAGATAAAAGATGGATGGCTGGAATACTTAATTTGCTTAGTTTACAGATATCAAATTTTAATTTTTTTTTTTTTAACAATGTCACTTTTGTCAGAAGTAAAAAAGTTTTATCTCATTACAAAGTATGACATTACTTTAGCATGAATGACGTCAATTAGTTCTTACAGCGATATATATATTATATATATATTATGTAATTTTTTGATGGTTGAGGTCTAATGATTTTAAACTAGCCCTTCTGCCGACGTTTCGACGTATATGTATGTAATCTTCAGGGCTTTGAAATCTCTTTATGTTGCAGCAAACCAAAATTTACTACTGTTACATGATTAACGCAAGCAGGCTACTATTTGTTTAACAGTAGTAAATTATGGTATGCTGCAACATAAACAGTTTTTTAAGCCCTAAAGATGACATAAATATATGTCGAAACGTCGGCAAAAGGACTAGTTTAAAATCATTAGACCTCAACGCTCAAAAAATTACATCATATAAATATTGGGTCAAGAAAACAAGTCATGTCGATTGTGTTATTGTTTTTTTTTTCTAAAGTAATTATTCTTAGTTAATATTGATTTATACAGAGTTTTAAATTTCTAGCGTTAGCAAGTTTAATTAAAAATGCCCTGAGGATGGTAAATGGAGACTAAACAATGAAGATGGTTAGAATAAATTATAAGTTAAAACTAAAGTTCTATAAATAATAATTTAAGGAAAAGAATAAAAATGCCAAATAAATCAGATCTAATTTAGCACTGCTTTAGCCCTCACCCAGTGAGTTCTTCACTTGACTGTCAACCCTCCGTCAATTCAGTTCTTCTCCTGAGGACGACCACTATAACTGGCGAAATATTGGAAAGTGTCCTTTAATACGTTTCTTTCTATGTGTCACGGTTTCTTTTAAGTGACGTCAGTCTTTCTGGATCGCATTTCGTTCCAGTATATATATATATAATATATATATATGGAATTAAAATATGCAGCAGCTTCTGCATTTACGACCTTACTGCTGATAGCCTCGATTTTCCTTATTAACTTTCGATGTACTGGAGGCAATTTCCATATATAATGGGCCAGAGACATGTCAACGTGACAAACAAAACTATTAAGAAAGCTAGTTTGAAACGACTTTAAACAATATTCACATGTTAAAGCAGACAAACTTTCGACCATCATAGGTCATCTTCGGGTCTAAACATTTATATATATATATATATATATATATATATATATATAAACTGGTATTTTCAAAAGAACACACAGAAATGAAATCACTGAAACCCAATACTATATTTCGATTTCCTCGTCGTAAATCAAAATATAGTAGTGAGTTTCAGTTATTTCATTTCTATGTGTTCTTTTAAAAATTACTCTAGGTTACATATACATATATGCTTCAAAGTACATAAAGAAGCATAGAGAAATTAAAAGCACACACTTATAGTCTCTAAGTTTCGGTTTGAACCGTCTTTAGAAGAGATAAGAGAAGGAAACCAAGCGCACTGGTTGATTTTATGCTTTTATTCTCACTATGTATTTTTTATGTACATTGAACTTTATTTTTCCGTTTTGGGTTGTATTTCCATCGAAAAAGTATATACATATATATAATATAAATATTCCTTATTTAGGAAGACAGAGAAACTTATAAAGGAACAAGTTTCTTCCAACAATGGTTATGTTTTTAATAATATGTGCTTAAAAGAAGAACTACTACCCAAATTCACAAATATATATATATACATATATACAGTTGAATAGCAGTTTGCTTCTCAACGCGTGTACTTCGCAGTTCTTCCCGATGACGACGGATGTCGAAATATCGAAGTGAGTTCTGTAGTGACTTTCTGTGTTCTTTCCTATCTGTTAAAGTTTTCATATATATGTATATACTAGCATTTAAGGTAATAAGAAAGGAGTGATGGATGGTTAACCTCCTGTACGCTAGGAGCGCTACTTTGATATATATAAAAAGGTTTCACATAAACACGTGAAATAACAATTAATGATCAAACCACAAGACCAGTCTTTTTTTCCCATTTCATATTGTGGTTTGATCTTTGATATATATATATATATACACTTGCAAAGATATATTATTTACATTGTCGTCAAGAAAACGATCGATATATATATATATAAGAAAAAAATTGTGTTGAAAAGGTTACAAGCGAATAATATTTTGACTTGTGATTTGAAAATCGAAAGCTTTCCAGTAGGTTAGACTTGGAAACATTTGTCTGCAGAAATAACGATCTGAATCCCTAGTTTAATAATAAAATGCACTTTTAATATAAAGAGTCGGTTTTTTTTGGGGGGGGGGGGAAGGCAATGAATAATGGGTGACCTGGAAGTAGTAGTAGTCGAGAGAGAAGAGGGTAAAGGGGGGGGGGGGTTCCGCTTGGGGAGAGAGAGAGCATTTCCGCACAAACAAATTCAATATCGGCTCCCTTTTAGGAGCTATTTAAATGTATTCACGCCAGTAAGCGACTTACCCAACTTTAGTTTTCCTTTTTTTTTTTTCTTTTTTCGTAGAATTAAATTGGTAGAATTTTTTTTTTTTTTTTTTTTTTTTGGAAATCTGTAAACAAGAAGAAGGAAAGAAATGTGTTTGTGTGTCTAAGAAGGTAATAGTTTGTGGTCTTTCAAAGGTATCAATGGATATGCGGATAGTTCAAAGAAATAACACCCCCTCCCTCCCAGAACTCGCATCGACGCTAAATTGATACTGCTCCTAAATACTGTTTTCCTGTTTATATCTCTCTTTCACTTTGTTATTGTCTCTATCTCTCTTTCACTCATCTATATCCAGTAATCCCTATTTATCATTTAATCAGATAAAAAAATTCAAAAACAAATAGCTTTATTTTTCTTTTATATCTTTGACTTTGTTATTGTCTCTGTCTCTCTCTCTCAGTCACTACCATCTTTTTCCGAAAATAAGATATCTTCCGAAAATAAGTCCTAGCGTAATTTTCGGGACGTTTTGGACTATAAGCCCTTCTCTATGAAAATAGGCCCTAGTTAAGATAATGTGAAAAATATAATTCGTTAAAAAATTACTGTTGAATATAGTAGGTATCTATAGCTGTCGTAATATTTCGGAGAATTCTTTGAAACAAAATATTTCAAGGAATTCTTTGTTTACCTCTAAAGTCCGTTTAAAGGAGTATTAATTAATTAATTAATAATAGACAAGAAGTATTAATTTAACCTCAGCTATATTGCATGACATGAGATATTCAGACCAATGATTCTACAGGAAATAGATTTGGAGGAAAATCAGAACGAAATTCAAAATTTTGATAATTTATGACAATGTTCAAGAGGATGACATGATTGTAATTGAATAACTTTAATTTTTTATATAAAAATAAATATTGAACAAAAATATGTAAATCTACTTAATGTACTTGAAGCCGTCATAAGTCACACCAACACATTTGCAATACGTATACAATACATTTGGTTTTCAACGTCTATACCCCTGCAAACATAGAAAAACACATTTGGTTTGTTTAAGCAATGTGTTTTGCTTAAACACATACGTTTAGGAGAGTATGTAGCCATGATTAATTTTTACTTCAATCATCTGCAACGGAAGTAAAATCTTTAAGTAAGGTAAAAAGCTAATGAAATGGTCTCCACATATAACAATTTATTCGTATAAACTACGCGTTTAGAACACGTAGTGTTCTTCCTTAGGCATTAACTAAGGGTGAGTGTCTAAGGGTACATTAAAAGCTCAGGTTCATTAGCTTTTTACCCTACAATGAGTAAATACCACATGATAACTGATTGAACTAGGTTAGAAAATCTTTAATATATGCATATTGTTAATACCACTGAGGATAGTATGATTTATATTAGAAATAGGTAAAACCGTCATACCTCGTAAGATGATCATGGAGTTGGAGCGCTTTCGGACGTTGTCCATCTTCGATCGCAACAAACCTACTGAGCTGTTATATAGGGGGTTGGTTATCTGTCAAGTCCACTGCCATCCTGATATTATTATTTTGATTTTATTTAGTTATTTTGATCCAAATAATAATATCAGGATAGCAGTGGACTTGACAGATAACCAACCCCCTATATAACAGCTCAGTAGGTTTGTTGCGATTGAAGATAAACAACGCCCGAAAGCGCTCCAACTCCATGATCATCTTACGAGGTATGACGGTTTTACCTATTTCTAATATAAATCTTTAATGCTATAATTTAATTTAATGATTTAATCATAAATCGTTGATGATTTAATCATTTCACATAGATCACATTAATAACCTACAATAGAAATTATGACGATAGAATGTATTTAGAAATACGCTTAATTTTATGGTAAAAAAAAAGTATGAAATAGCAAAATTCTTAATAACTTGACCAGATGAGAAAAAATTGGTATCATTTTCGGAATCAGCACCTTTAAATTAATTTAAAACAGCTTAGAAATATCGGGCACCAAAAATGTGTTGATCTGTTTTATTATTTAACGAGTTTGTTATATCATGCGTGCTTGTATTATTAAACTAAACAAAAGATTTACCATTCATGCATTTTTGTAATAAAGTTTAAAAAAAAAAAAGATGTTTTTTTATGCTTTTAGGCCAACCAATATGGGGAAAAAATAGCTTGAATTCAAACTAATGAATAACATACATCAGAGATTCGTTGCTTATAGTTGTTTAGGCTCTTAAAACTGTGAACAAAACAGGCTTTCTTTAACAAAAGTGGAAACAATAGTAAAATACATTGTCCGGAGGGGGGGGGGGTGGGGGGTGGGGGAGAGGGGAAATTTAATTAAAACAGTGTTGACCTCCGTGGAGCCCACACTCACTATCTGTCTTTCTCTTTCTCTCTTACACTCGCTGGCTTTACTAACTCCTTCTTCATCATACAATCACTTCTACTATGTTTGCTTCTCCCAAACTTCCCTGTATATGCTTCTCGGCTAATTTCCGCTTTTCTTTAATAAATACGATGAGGGGATGAGTGTGCAAAAGCTTTGTGTCAGCGCTTTAGCATGGTAAAGAAGAGACACACACACACACACACACACACACACACACACACACACACACACACACACACACACACAACATACACATACACACTATTAATAACCTCAAGGCATAAAAAGGAGGGACCAGAGTATGTCTTGTATGATCTTCAAAAAAAAAAACTTCTGTACTCATAATATCTTATTAAGACACACAACTGGGCAGCTAGGTTAGCCTAGTGGCAACGTGCTCTCTTGTAGACTGGTAGGTCTGGGGTTCAATACCCACACTCTGGTCCTTGATTTATTCACGTGAGAGGTGAATAAATCTGAGTACATCGTCCCTCGGAGAGGACGTTAAACCATCGGTCCCTTAGCCTGTACGATGTCAGGTACTCGTTGAATATCCCTACTCTGAATGCATTTGATTTAGTTCTAATGTAGTGTAATCAGTTATTATGTGGTATTTACTCATTGTAGGGTAAACATCTAATGAAATGGTCTCCACATATAAAAATTTAATGATATAAACAACGCGATATACCCCCACCCATGTCCATTCCATTACCAGTCAGTCTTATTCAGAGGCACTCATCCTTAGGTTCGTACTTTCCGCCTTATTTTATTTTATATTAATTTTTGTACTTATTTACTTTGTACTATAGATAACTCTCTGGTGTCATTGTATTTTTTAGTTAATGCCTGAGGAAGAACACTACGTGTTCGAAACGCGTTGTTTATATCAAAAAAATTTTTATATGTGGAGACCATTTCATTAGATTTTTACCCTACATTTGATTTAGGAAAAAATTAAGAACTCCCAAAGTAGAATGTTCTTGTTTGGAAGGAAAGAGTTTAATGGAAGACTTGAATGTATATGTAAATATTGAAAAAGTATCGATCGTGTAATAGAAACAAAATTAAAGCTTATCAGGACTCGGTCAGTTCTTCAGGTTCAAATTAAATTCTTTTTTTGAACCTAGAAAATCGACCGAATCCTGATTAAATAATACACCAATATATATAAAGTAAACTACATTGACATAAAGAACACACAGAAAAGAAACAGAAACTCACTACTATATTTGGATGGCCTCGTCATCAGGAGGATATAAACGAGTCGCTCCGCAGGCAGACAACGACTATATATATGAAGTAATATCTCAAGGTTAAAAGAAAGAAAAACACTCGATTTTACTTGAATGTTTACCATATATATTTAAATTAAACTTCCAGATTTGAGCTAAATTCAAGTTGATTATAAATCCAGGTTAAATTAAAAAAAAAAACTATTGATAATCGAAATCTTTATGAGCTTCTGTTATAATATCCCTTTGGTGAAAACTGCTTCACTCTTAAGGTTCAAGGATTAAAAGAAAAACTTTACCCTACAAGTTTATAGGTTTTTAAAGCGTTTTTTTATTGTAGTTTAGGGGCCAGGCTAGCTTAGGTGTTACGTGCTCTCCTCTGAACTGATAAGACTGGGGTTCGATCCCCACCTGGCCCTCGATTTATTCACGCGGGAGGTGAATAAATCTGAGTACTTCGTCCCTCGGAGAAGAACGTTAAACCGTCGGTCCCGAGCTTGTACGATGTCAGGTAACTCTTTAAAGATCCCTACTCTATATATACTATATATACTCTACTATATATATACTATACTATATAATATATATATGTACTATACTATAAAAAGATTTCACATAAACACGTGAAACAACAATCAATGATCAAACCACAATAAGAAATGGGAAAACAAGACTAAGATCTTTCAACCGTAACAAGCGGTCTTCGTCAGAGAATAAGTTGGGTTTTTGACTCTGACGAAGACCGCTTGTTACGGTTGAAAGATCTTAGTCTTGTTTTCCCATTTCTTATTGTGGTTTGATCATTGTACTATACTATATATATACTCTACTATATATACTCTACACACTTGAGTTAGGCAAAATTTAGGACTCCCACTGCAGAATCAATCTTCATTGTGTTGTATCACAAAGGGCCAATGTGTGTTCCCTTGTGGGACTACCACTACAACCTAACCTAATATAACCTTCTGAAGTTTAGAACAGGGATCTTCAACCTTTTTTACATCGCGACATAATTTTGACGCCAAAATTTATTCGCGACCCTTTAGTGAGAAAAAAAAAATAAAATTAACAACAAATAAAAATGGGAAAATTAAAATAAATTTGATCAATAGTCACTTCAATGAGATTGCTGTGCCACATTAATAATAAATACATTATTTATTTAATTTAGTACTTTGTTTTCTATTTAAAAATAAACAATTTCAAATATTTTACGACCCTCAAGGAGGTCTCGACCCACCGGTTGAAGACCCTTGGTATAGAAGTACATGATATAGTATATGTCTTTCTTTTTTTTTAGTAGCTATAGTGCGTTACGGTTATTGACATAGACTTCATCTCTGCAAGGAAAACTTCCATAATACAACTTCTATAATAGATTATCGAATAAATAAGGGACAAATTGGAAAATTTTGCACCGTCGAGATTTTAATGACTTGTTATCTTTTTTCAAAACATAATAATGAAATGGTGTTATACTTTTTATCAACTATTAGAGTTATATATTATATATTTATAAATATATATATATATAATAAATGATCAAACCACAATAAGAAAATGGGAAAACAAGACTAAGATCTTTCAACTGTAACAAGCGGTCTTCGTCAGAGTCAAAAACCCACTTTCTGACGAAGACCGCTTGTTACGGTTGAAAGATTTTAGTCTTGTTTTCCCATTTTCTTATTGTGGTTTGATCATTGATTGTTATTTCACGTGTTTATGTGAAATATTTATATATATATATATATATAGTCAAACGACTATATGAAATGGAGGAAAAAAAGATTAAGATCTTTCACCTGTAACAAGCGGTTTTCGTCAGACTCAAAACCCATCTGTTTTCTCCAACTCTCTATAAATAATAAATGATAACTTAAATTAAAACATGGGTTTGATATTAGCTAAACTTAAATGTATTATGAGAAATTACAAACAAAAAATTACACTTAATAATTATTATCAATACCCTTTTGTTTCCCTGTACATACACTGTTATTAGTATCTAGTTTCAATATTTCTAACTGTTGTTCGTCATTAGGAGAAGACTAGAAAAGAGAACTCGCGTTCTTCCCTTCGACGTGGGGAGATCTCTCTCACTTTGTCCTCTCTTCTAGTCTTCTCTTGATGATGAACAACAGTTCGAAATATTGAATTTAGTAAGTGTACATTTTATCTCTTTCTACCTGTATCTATTGATAGTAAAATTATTTTACTATATATTATATTAGTAAATTACTTTTCTAACCCCTTTCTAAAAGGTTAGAAAGGGTATGTTACTAAGATATGTTATGTATCTTAGGTTAGGTTAGGTTGCAGTGGCTGTCCCAGGATAGAACACACATAGGTCAAATATTTGTCTTTTCTGATATCATAAAATGAACATTCCTATATTTTGCTTAACTCATTTCTATTTAGAGTAGGGATATTTTTAACGAAAACCTTACGTGTTACAGGTCCCCCTTTTTGCTGGTATGACCTTAATGCCGAAGTACACATAAAGGTCAAAACAAGTTTAGAGTCTGACGTAAATCAGAATTTTGTGTTTAACCCTCAACATGGAATAAATCAAAGACTAGAATGGGTATCGAACCCTGAATCTATCACTCCAAAGGCGAGTACGAAAGCCACTGAGCTACCATGGCTCCCCAAAGCAACTATTCAAACCCAGGATGTCCTGTAGCCATGACAAGCACGCTAACTTTACTTCATAGGGTATGTATTTCTTTTTTTAATTTTTTTTAAATTTGTCTCAGTCATTTCAATGGTTAAATTTATTTATTAATTTTATTTTTTTAAAATATATGTTTGAAAATATATATTTATATATATATATATAAGTTTCACGGCAAATCCAAACACAGAACAAAAGAACAAACACACTTACTGTTTTAATTTTTGGTTGAACCGTCATCAGGAGAGTGGAGATATGGACACTAAGCGCATTTGTAAAGGGATGGTTGGAGAACCAAGTGCTTCGCAATTGCGCTTGGTGTCCCTATCTCAACTCTCCTGATGACGGTTCAACCGAAAATTATAGACATTAAGTGCGTTTGTTCCTTTGTTCTGTGTTTGTGATTTATGTGAAACGATTGTTGCCCTTTTGGATCATTTTCCTGTTTACAAATATATATATATATATATATATACTTTTTCGTTGGAAATACGATCCAAAACGGACAAATATAGTTCAATATAGACAAAGAAACATAGAGAAATCAAAAGAACACACTTACAGTCTCTAATTTTCTCCAACCGTCTCTGAACTAGTGCGCTTGGTTTCCCTCTCTTATCTCTCCTGAAGACGGTTCAAACCGAAAATTAGAGACTGTAAGTGTGTTCTTTTGATTTCTCTATGTTTCTTTGTTTATTGAATATTAATATAAAAATAATTTCACATAAAAGTGAAACAACAATCAAGATAAACCAAAAAGAAATGGGAAAACAAACTTCTTTCAACCGTAACAAGCGGTCTTCGTCAGAGTCAAAAACCCAACTGAACGTTCAGTTGGGTTTTTGACTCTGACGAAGACCGCTTGTTACGGTTGAAAGATCTTAGTCTTGTTTTCCCATTTCTTATTGTGGTTTGATCATTATATATTTATATAATATATTATATATATATATATATTTATATATTATTATATATATTATATATATTTCTGTGAACTATTATTTGGTTGAAAACACTTGTTGATTACTGCAGAGAAATATTTCAAATGAATAAATCACAAAGGCCTTGTATTTATATATAAATACAAAGTTTTATAACGCGGTATTTGTTTTATTTACTTGTAAAAAAAAGCTTTGTTTAAAAAAAATGTTTTTTTAGTAAAATTTGAGATAAAGAATAGTGAAGGTAAGAAAGAGTTAGAAAAGGTAAAGCGATGCTGTTTTATTAAGTATTTCAAGTAAACTCTGAAGTAATGAATTCAGGAGTGACTTTGGCTTTTTAGCACGAGTGTTGTGCAAACTGCTCCTCCCACCCCCTCCCCCACCCTCCACTACAGCCGTTTGGCCTCTCTTAAAAACTTGCCTAATCATTTTGGTCCTCCTGGCCAATTTGCACGCTGTTCAACCCCCCAACCACTTCCCCTCCCAATCCTCCTCAAACCTACTTGGCTAATTTCGTGCCTTTAAAGTACAGTTTGTTACTACTGTTTGACATATACGACTACGACCTTTCAACTTTGCCTTCAACTTCAATTTATTTTCATAACCTTCCTTAACAAGCCTTATTAAATAGTTGCCAAAATATAAACTCAACTAAAGTTGTGCCTAAACCATATGCACTCTCTTTTATTAATGATATCTAATTAATAAATTATAGCTTATATATATAAAAAGCTTTCACATAAACACGTGAAATAACAATCAATGATCAAACCACAATAAGAAATGGGAAAACAAGACTAAGATCTTTCAACCGTAACAAGCGGTCTTCGTCAGAGTCAAAAACCCAATTAATCTTAGTCTTGTTTACCCATTTCTTATTGTGGTTTGATCATATATATAATTATATATATATATATATATATATTATTTTATATATATATATAGTTCAATATAGACAAAGAAACATAGAGAAATCAAAAAACACACTTACAGTCTCTAATTTTCTTTGTCTATATTGAACTATTTTTGTCCGTTTTGTATCCTATTTCCAACGAAAAAGTGTATATATATATATATATTTATAAACAATTTTTTTCTTCTTGATGTTTGGTCAGGGTTAATATACGGAATCACCTTTTCGCCAACGTTTCGTCTTTATTTTAAGACATCCTCAGGGCTATAAACTAACAAAAAGAATGGACATTTGTCATATCTACTTTACAATAATCATTAAATATTAATAAAACTTACTTACTCAAGGCTAGCTTCAAAATCCGAACCAACAAAACTGTTATCTGTCATTGCATGTGCTGCTACCCAGCGACATTTATTTAAAACACTGTTTTTTATATTATAACTAATCCATGCAAAATAAACTAAGATAACATGCAATGTTATACTAATATATTCCAACTTATACTAATTATATATATATATATATATATATGAGTCGCTGCCCTGTCTTCCTGCGGGACTCTTCGCTCTTCACACCTCCTGATGACGACGATGGTCGAAATATCTATGTGAGCTATGTCTGTGTTTTTCTGTGTGTTTCCTTCGTTTTGAATTTATTTTATTTAAAAAAGTCCGCTGGACCGTTTCTTTTAATTGTGTTATATATATATATATATGATGGAAGCAAATCCACACGTAAACATGTTTCATTAAAGTATACAGCAGACCAGCTTTAAAGTTGTTAACGCAGAGGCTGCTGTGTACTTTAATGAAATATATATATACCATATATAGTTGGGTTTTTGACTCTGACGAAGACCGCTTGTTACGCTTGAAAGATCTTAGTCTTGTTTTCCCATTTCATATTGTGGTTTGATCATTGATTGTTATTTCACGTGTTTATGTGAAATCTTTATATATATATATATTTGTAAAATTTGGAAGCAGTCCTTCTTTTAAGCATATTTCGTTGAACAGCTGACCGTATTTCGCTGATATCAATTTCTTCACTAGTTTTTCAAGGTTTCTGAATACCTTCTTCTTTCCTTCATCCAAACGTTGGAGAATGTTAATTAAGCTATAACCGACATGTTTCGACTGGCTTCCAGTCATCTTCACCCCTGAAGATGACTGGAAGCCAGTCGAAACATGTCGGTTATAACTTAATTAACATTCTCCAACGTTTGGATGAAGGAAAGAAGAAGGTATTCAGAAACCTTGAAAAACTAGTGAAGAAAATGACATCAGCGAAATATGGTCAGCTGTTCAACGAAATATATATAATATATATAAATATAATATATATATATATTTATTGAAAAAAGGGAGCAGACCTTCTTTTATACATATTGTGTTGAACTGAATTGCCTTAATTAAAATGGAGACAACCGAAACATGTCATGTTATGTTATGTTATGTTAATCATTAAATATTGATGGCTTACCAGAGTTTCGCTCAAATAATCCACCAACTAAATCAAGACGATTTAAAATTAGCAAGGAAATATTAAAAACTGCTCAAAAAAAAGGTATGTTTAATTAAGGCAATTCAGTTCAACACAATATATATATATATATATATATATATAACTTTAAATTACACAAAGCACGACACAGAAAAGAGAATACAAAGAAAACTTACAGAATTCAATATTTCGAACTGTTGTTTGTCATCAGGAGAGTAGACTAGAAGAGAGGACGAAGTGAGAGAGATCTCCTCACGTCGAAGAACGGAGCAACCAATATATATATATATATATATATATATATTATTATTATTATTATTATTATTATTATTAGTTTAGTTTGGAGCCCTACCTTTAAATATATTATTTTATTGCATAGAACTCCGTATTTAGATACGTGCATGTATTATTACCACTGAGGTTAGTATGATTTATATTATTAATATGGCAAACCATCATATCATACCTCGTACGATGGATCTTGGAGTCGTTGGAATGCTTTCTGACGTTGTCCATCTTCAATCGCGACTAATCTACTGAGCTGTTATAAAGGGGGTTGGTTTTCTGTCAAGTCCACTGCTATCCTGATATTAAACGATTCATTTTATTATGCTTAATAAAACGATACCTCATAAAAGTACGACTTAAAACTAATAATTTTAATATTGGAACTATGATATACCGTCTTACCTCGTACACTGCTGCTGTAGCTCTCGGACCGGTTTCGGGTGTCAGCCATCTTCAACAAGAAAATCTTTATTGTTGAAGATGGGTGACACCCGAAACCGGTCTGAGAGATTCAGCAGCAGTGTACGAGGTAAGATGGTATATTATATTTCTAATATTAATAATACTAACCTCTGTGGTAATGACGAAACGCATGAATAAAACTAATAAGTCTATAAGTCAAAAATTAAGTTGTTCAACCGAAAATATAATTAATAAATATAATGATTGTAATCAAACATATATTGGATAGGCGGAAAGAACCCTGAAAGTAAGATTCAAAGAACATCTTAAGGACTATTTAAATAATACAAATAAATCCAATTTTGGAAACCACCAAACTGAACACGGACGTACACACATGACAGCTTAGAAAACACAATGAACTTACTACAGACAGAACAGAAAAGACAAAGACCTAATATAACTGAACAGATTGAAATACGAATATATAAACATAAAAATGCTGGTAAATTAATAAGTGAAGAAATAAACCACCAAACCGATATTTTATGTAAACCATTAATAAAAATAAAAAGACTGGACGGACAGTTATGACGAAGTTAGAAAATATAAAAAAATCAAACTAGATAATAGCTAAAAACTAAAAATCAAAAATAACTAAATAAAATCAAAGTAATATCAGGATAGCAGTGTACTTGATAGAAAACCAACCCCCTTTATAACAGCTCAGTAGGTTAGTTGCGATTGAAGATGGACAACCGAAAGCGCTCCAACGACTTCAAGATCATCTTACGAGGTACGACGGTTCGCCATATTAATAATATAAATCCGTATTTAAAGTTTACAATTTTTTAAACCTAATCTATTTGAATATGCAAAGTTGAGAAATGTATGCAGAAAATATGAAAGGTTGAAGTGAAAATGATAATGACTAAATACGATATTATAATTCTCTGGTCCTGGATTGTCATGCGGGCATGGGGTGACCTCCCTTCGTGCAGGTAGGGGATGCTACCCTTATTCTTCAATGCTACCTTTATTTTCAATCCACCTCCCTTTATTTTAAAGTAAAAAATAAAAAAAAAACATTATCATGTAATGAGATAAATAAAGTGATTTTTCTTTACAACTTTTTTGAAAATCTGATTCTCAAATTTAAATTTAATTTTTAAATGGAAAATAAAATTAAATTAATCCATTTGTATTTTAATTTAATAAATTAGAAAAAAAAATGGAATTATTTTTCTAAATTGTTTCATTTTTAAACATATATAACAAATAAAAGCACAGTTGAATCCAGTAGTACGAGTGCCTTTTTGTATGAGCAGCCATTGATAAGAATTTTTGTCTCGTACGACGCGTAAAAATTCGTAGTACGAGCAGCAGTCTTCCTCATGCCTAGATGGTCTATGTTTTAAGTTTATTAGATTAATAAAACATGATTAATTCACATAAACACTTGAAATAACAATCAATGATCAAACCACAATATGAAATGGGGAAAACAAGACTAAGATCTTTCAACTGTAACAAGAGGTCTTCTTACCCCTTGCCTGCATTTCTGTTATTCATATTACATGACACTATTGTTTATTTTTTCTAATTACTCCTTTTTTATTTAAAAAAAAATTTAAAAACAGGCATTTTGGGGATGAAACGGATTATTTATTTTCATATTGGTAGACCTGCCCGTCTTTGACAAAAATCGGAAATGATACGTGGTATTCCAAAATAACACTAGCATCATAGTATAGTATAAAATACCATTATTAGTACAGTCATATATCTGGAGTTTCTTTTACGTATTGCATCTTTGACTCTGACGAAGACCGCTTGTTACGGTTGAAAGGTTTTAGTCTTGTTTTCCCATTTCAGATGGAAATGGATTTAATCTAATCCAGATCCTGAGTTTAAATTTGATTTTATTCTAAGCATACTTTTTATTTAGTACGCGTGTAGGTATTACTTACGTTTTTAAAACCAGCAAATTACGATAAATGCACTTCAAAATTAAAATGAACTAACAATACCTAGTTGCTAAAGTGAAAATACGTATATATTTTTGGCTATAAACTTGAATACCTTGTTAATAAGCTCTTGTTAGGAGCTTAAACGCAAATGAAATTGAAATCAGTTAACAATACGTAATTGCTAAACCTGTATATTTTCAAAATTAACATGTCCGTTTAGCTAGCCAAACACGGCTTAAATGATCATCATTTCGTTTCTAAATTGTATTTCAATCCATTCAAATCCTGCATTTAAGTTGGACATACACAAATCTACTGTCAAATTTTCAGCTCACTATGGCATATGGTGGCTGAGTTTACTTGTGAGAAAATATTTGGACAAACAAACAGTCAGATATTTTTCTAAGGGTTTCTCTAATGTATAAAACGTAAAGATAACTTGAAATGAGTCAGTTCTAAGCATTATACAGGCCAAACCGTTCTTTTATTTATATAGATTAATTTCAATGTGAAAAAGTGCTCCGTAATACAAGTAAATCGAAATACAAGCTCGGTGTGGGAACGAATTAAACTCACACTACGAAGTTGTACTGTACTTTTTTTCATTATTATGTTTGAAATATTGTTGTTTGTTTTCAAACGCCCACATTTATAAGGCTTTTACCTTTTAGCGCTGTTCTAGGGGCGGAAACACTGTGGCTCATTTATTATTTGGCACACTTGAGCCACATTACATGTTGATTCTAAATTAGAAGACCTAAATTTTGCCTAACTCAAGTGTATATAGAGTAGGTATCTTTAACAAATACCTGACATTGTACAGGCTAAGGGACCGACGGATTAACGTCCTCTCTGAAGGACGAAATACTCAGATTTATTCACACCCCGCATAATAAATCAATGGCCAGGTGGGGATCGAACCCCGGTTCTATCAGTTCAGAGGCGAATATGTTAACCACTTTGCTAACCTGGTTCTCATGTTTGAAATAAGAAAGACATAGTTTTAAGGATTAAGAGAATTTGAGTACTGAATATTTGAGAAGTGGATATGCAATGATAAAGTTTTATAAATGAATTCACTGTCAGTTTAGCATAGACTTCAATTGAAACCGTGTGTTGATGTAACAGGGAGCATTGTTTTGTGATATTTGCACACAGTTGGGCGGGGAAGAGGATAAGGCAGAATAGTTTAGACATTGTTTTGACTTTTGCTTTTGTAAACATGTATCACAAAACGAAACAGCAGCTGGGTGAGTAGGTGATGGGGGGGGGGGGGGGTGGTGGAGGAGGGTAAGGCGTGGGAGTGGGGGATATACGACATCTCAAGAACAATCCCCTTCCTGCCTCTAAGCCTTTACAACGATGAGAAAAGGATTTACGTTTTGAATTCACTCAAACTACACCGCATGTCTCGCATTTCGTAATTCTATCCCAATTTGCTTAGACTTAGCGCTGAATTTAGCTTTGTTGTCTTTCCTAATCCTCCCCACTCCCCTGTCCTACTATGCCAACGGATAACACACAACACTTGATTTCTAACAGAACTTCAAACTCGGTGGCCAATTCCCTTTCTCCCTGTAACTCCTTGACTGGGAATCAACTAATTTTTTTTTTAAGATATCCCTTTTCACGTCTTAACGCTTCCCTTACACAAAACTATTATCCACTGTAATGTTACACCCTCACACCTTACCTCATTCTCTAATATAAAAACAAGCATATATTATATATATATATATATATATATATATATATATAACAAGATTTCACATAAACACGTGACATAAACAATGATCAAACCACAATAAGAAATGGGAAAAGAAGACTAAGATCTTTCAACCGTAAAAAGCGGTCTTCGTCAGAGTCAAAAACCCAACTGAAACACTAGATGCAGAAACCTCTTGGTAAGGGGATTAGAGGAGTGAGAGGGAAGAGTGGTATTTTAAAAGAGTGTAAAGCGCAGGAAAGGACATATGTCGAGAAAGGGATGTTTGGGGAAACAAAGGAGTACAGTAAGAAAGAGTAAAAAACTATCCGCTGGCTGTCGACCCTCTTAGAAGAGGTTTGATGATTGATTGTTATTTCATGTGTTTTTTGTGAAATCATGTTGGAGTCTCCAACCGTCACTTCACAAGTGCGCTTGGTGTCCCTATCTCGACTCTCGTGATGATGGTTCAACCGAAAATTAGATACAGTAAGTGTGTTTGTTCCTTTGTTCTGTGTTTGTGATTTACCGTGAAACGTACACACACACACACACACACACACACATATATATATATATATATATATATATATATATATATATATGTATGAATAATAATCAAAATAACACTTTATATAATAGATGGATTAATTTACCACAATGAAAACAATTTTTTAAAAACAATGCTCTAAGGCCTTTCGTTAACACATCTTCGGAGAGCAAGTGAACTAAAAAAACAATAAATACTTGTTAACTTGGCTGATTGAAATTTCCAGAATTGATGGCAACCCTGAATGTGTTTAATAATGAAGTCTTCATCTGTTTAATTATCCCGTTAATCAACGTTGCTCTCTGAAGATGTGTTAACGAAAGGCCTTAGAGCATTGTTTTTAAAAAATTGTTTTCATTGTGGTAAATTAATCCATATATATGTATAATATAATATAATATAATATATATATATATATATATATATATACCGTTTGGTATTTTATATATACCGTTTGGAGTGTACTCGATGTTATGCTTTTTACGTTGGCTTGGCTTCAACCAAGCTGAGCCTGCGTATGAACAATCACAGGGCGTCCGTTGGTCAGCGCAGAGACCTACCCATAGCTATCCATGCTAATTCCCATGACCAAGCTGAGCCTGCGTATGAACAATCACAGGGCGTCCGTTGGTCAGCGCAGAGACCTACCCATAGCTATCCATGCTAATTCCCATGACCTCCCTTTCAATGATTGTTTCAGGGTACAAATCCTCAAACAAATCCCTGATCTAATTCCCATGTCACCCCTTAGAGCTTCCGAAGAGGCATTCATATGCCTCCTTGGGCTCGTTCTCCTCCTGGTCTCAACCTTACCGTAATTATTTTTTATTTTATTATTATTTTATTTTTTTTATTATTATTTTTTTTTTTATTATTACTATTTCGTATTTTATATATTTTTTATCTTGTGTTCTAAATAAATATTGGAGGGATTTCTATTTTTCCTCTCCTCCGCTGGGGAGCAGCATTGCGGGGTTCCACGAGTTACTCTGGAGGCCAGTAGCAGTTTGCTTCTCAACGCGAGTACTTCGCACTTCTTCCCGATGACGACGGTGTCGAAATATCGAAGTGAGTTCTGTAGGTCTTTCTGTGTTCTTTTCTATTGTTAAAGTATATTTATATATAAAAAAAATATATATAAATAATCCAACTTTAAATCAAAATTCATAACCTGTCTACAACTTGTATTCACTTGCTCTCTGACGACGTGAAAACGAAAGGCCTCAGAGCGACTATCTTCATGCATTTGTGGTGAGTTACCTGAATATATATATAGTTCAATATAGAAAAAGAAACATAGAGAAATCAAAAGAACACACTTACAGCCTCTAATTTTCGGTTTGAACCGTCTTCAGGAGAGAGGTTCAATCTTGAACGGTTCAATCAAGAATCGGTTCAATATATTGAACTATTTGTCCGTTTTGGATCGTATTTCCAACGTAAAAGTGTATATATATATTATATATATATATATATATATATTATTGAAAATGAATGCAGTTTCTGCATTAACAACGTTTTTATTCCCAGATTCTAGCCTCTTAGCTATTTTCCTTATCGTAGTTGGTAAATTATAAATGAAGTTCGCCAATTCCAAGACATTTCCAAGTAGATAGGTCAAATGCATCATCTTTAAATAGGATTGAATACCAAACATTCATTTTTGAATATTTTTGATAAACCTAATACTATTTAATACTATTTTAATCTTTCTTGGTCGGTGGACGCTTTCACATCTCCATTCAGTGTTTCTTCTTCCTTTCTTTTGTCTTCTCTTCAGAAAACGTTACGAAAGCCGAAAAGAACATTATATTATTACTAAAGTTAACATTATACTATTTTTAAATTTTTTTTTTAAACGTTCTTTTCAAAATCAATACCATTTTTAATCCTTTTACAAATACACATAGAATAGGACCTAGGGGTAGTTTCTTAAATTTGTGGTGGGTGGGGGGGTGGTGGTGTCAACTGTCAAAGTGTAATTGCCAAAGGTGCGGGAGGTGAAGGGTTGAGACAGAAGTGATGAGGGTGTTATTATAAGGGATGACATCATTGTCAAGATGACGCATCAAAGTGATGGAAACATTATCACAGAATGAATTTCTTTGTTTATAACATTAAATACTAAATAATCAAATGTATATAAATATGTAACCATTATATATTATATATATATATATATATATATATATATATATATTGTTTCAGGAGAGATAAGAGAGGGAAACGAAGCGCACTGGTTCAGAGACGGTAGGAGACTTAAACATACGAGTATATTGAATCAGTGACCTTGGTTTCCCTCTCTTATCTCTCCTAAAGACGTTTCAAAAAATTAGAGACTTTAAGAGTGTACTTTTAATTTTTCTATGTCTCTTTTTGTACATTGAATTATGTTTTCGATCATTTTTGATCGTATTCCCATCGACTATATATATATATAGTCACCATATATAAATAGTCTCATATAGTATATATGAGTCACCGCCCTGCCTTCCTGCGGAACTCTTCGCTCTTCACAACTCCTGATGACGACGATAGTCGAAATATCGATGTGAGTTATGTCTGTGTCTTTCTGTGTGTTTCCTTCGTTTTGAATTTATTTTATTTAATATATATTTATATTTATTGTATATAAATATATATCCTTGCCTCCTTAAAATTTACTTAAATAAAAAACACTCTCGAGGGATTTCATTTTAATATTTTTAAGAAAATATTTTTTATTTCCAGAAGGGACGAAATAGTCTAGTTTGGCGTCTAGTTTTCGTGTATTAATGTAAAAAAATTAACCCTGTACTTAAAAAAAAAAACGGGGATATATTCCAGGTTGTTCAACCTAATTATTTTGTTGATATTGATTTTTACAGATAAAGTTTAATAAGATCAGAAAGAGTTAGAGTGGAAAGAATGTTATTTTGAAATAAAAATGGTTTGATTTTAAAACATTTTTGTTAGGCAAAAGTAAGAATTTTTTAGGAATAAGAAAATGTAGTTAATTTTTATTTATACGATCAAACTATCTTAACTAGTAAAAACCATGTTAATAAACTTGTAATGCTATCTGGTTAGCATAGTCGAAGGTTTTGACCAGTTAAGACTGTTAGTTCGTATAAATAATGTATATTTAATTTTCTTATTAAAAAAAAATGTATTTGAGCCTATAAAAAATGTTTAAAATAGAACTGAAACAGAAGGTTTGAACCGTCAAAAAACTAGTCTAGTCGAAGGGTTTGGACTTTTAATATTGTTGGTTCGTATAAATAATGTATATTTAATTTTCTTATTAAAAAAAAATTATTTGTGCCTATAAAAAATGTTTAAAAATAAAACCAAAACGTCGTTTAACGAGAGTTTAAATCGGTAAAAATCTAGTCTAGTCGAAGGTTTTGACCAGTTAAGATTGTTAGTTCGTATAAATAATGTAAATTTAATTATCCTATTAAAAAAAAAATTATTTGTGCTTATAAAAAATGTTTAAAAGTAAAACCGAAACGTCAGTAAAGAGAGTTTGAACCGTCAAAAATCTAGCCTAGTCGAAGGGTTTGAACATTTAATATTGTTAGATCGTATAAATAATGTATATTTAATTTTCTTATTAAAAAAAAATTATTTGTGCCTATAAAAAATGTTTAAAAATAAAACCAAAACGTCGTTTAACGAGGGTTTAAACCGGTAAAAATCTAGTCTAGTGGAAGGTTTTGACAAGTTAAGATTGTTAGTTCGTATAAATAATGTATATTTAATTTTCTTGTTCATAAAATGTTTATTTTTGTCCCAGAAATTTTTTTTAAAATCAAACCGAAACGTCAGATTTATGAACCAAGATAATTGACGTAATTTGGATTGCATAATACACATATTCTATCAAACTAAGTGCATTTTAAAGATATACTGGTGCCTTAATGTATTTTGTTTGGAAATTAATGTTAAATTTTTTTAAAAACAGTTGCTTTTGAGTTACTTTATTTTTAATGATTGATATATTATTGAATTAATTATATTATTTTGAGATACATATTGGTAGGTTACTTAATGATAATAATAGCTTTGCTAATTAGTTAAAATTCAATTATTCCATTAATAGGTTAGGAGGTAATTAGTGAAGAACAGGAGTGGGTGATGGATGATTCGGCTGTTCTGATGACCGCAAAAATTGATTCTACCTCAATATGTAGGAGGAAGCAAAAACATGTCACTAGTTAAAGGGGTATTATTTATTTAAAGAGTCGAGAGGGTGGTAAAGCTAATGGAGTGTTGAACCACAAAGGGTGGTGGACAGCGATGTCATTGATTGGTCTGTCATTGGGGTGGGGGGTGGGAGGGGGGTGCATTAAGTGGATAGTGGTGGTAGGGGAGGGGGTTGAAATATGCAGGCGGCTTTCTGAGTGCAGTCACATGTCTGCTAGGCTGCATCAAACATTGACGTTGTACTGGGGTATAGCCTGCCTGACGTCTATTGACGTAGGGCCACCAAACGCGCGATAACCGCCTCCCCTCTGTTCTCATTTAGCGCCCCATAACCCAATCCTTAGCCATGCAAGCATCAAACATGAGCCAAAACACATATGCCACGCAATTCATCAAAATAAATAACTTACTCCCAAATCAGTTACAATTTATATTTGTCTGAATGATACCTATCGAGTTTTTTGGTAATTCCAAAATTTCTGGATGAACTATCAAGTTTTCATTCATAGACTATCAGTAATATAGTAATTCCAAAAACTCAGTATTTAGTTTTCATTAAGTATCTTGGCCCATATAAGAATCTGTTTCCTGGTCTTAATAACAAGAAATAACACTTAAAATTATCTCTGTCGATCATGTTAAGTGAATTTATTTCAATAACTATTGCTATAATTCCTGAGTGACACAAAGGGTCACGGGTAGTATAGTATATATATTGGTATACTTTGAGAGCAGACCTTCAAGTAAGTAAACACCTTAGAATAAGTGTTTATTAGTAATTGTGGTCAAGAAAACAATACTTTACTATACACATATATATAAACTAGAATTTAAAAAGAACACATAAAAAAGAAATCACTGAACTCATATATATATATATATATATATACATATTTCATTAAAACGTACCGCAGTTTCGGCATTCACAACCTTCAAACTCAGCTGTTCTAGTCTCCTGACAATCCTACGGCTAGGGGTAGGTAACTCCCAAATGAGTTGTCCAAAGCACATTAAGAAACATTTTACAACACTTTAATAACATTAACACTTCAACATACTCAATAACATTAACTCTTTAACACAAAACAAGTGTTCGGCCTATGTTTAGGCAGGGCGGTGCCTTCCTGCGGGACTCTTCGCTCTTCACACCTCCTGATGACGACGATGGTCGAAATATCGATGTGAGTTATGTCTGTGTCTTTCTATGTGTTTCCTTCGTTTTGAATTTATTTTATATATATATATATATATAATATATATATATCATAGTAGAAAATCCAAATTGTGTTCTATGTAATACAATGGATATTATATTAATAGTTTTGAATATACTTTTGAGGTGGAGGAGTCAAAGTTTGATTGAAGGAAAATGTAAAACAGTATAGAGAAACTGGGCCAGTTAAGGTGACTTATCAACTATAAGTTATTGAATATTAGTAGTTGTTATCGACTGGGAATTAATTATGACCGGTTATCAGGAGGGGGTGTGGGGGTGGTTATCAGCGACCCTTACCACTCCACCTTCATCCCTTACCAATTATGCTAAATCACGCCCCGGCAATGTCCTTAGCAGGGTGCTGGTCTGAGGGGGTGAGGCGGTGGTAGTGGCCGCCCACCTTACTGCCCGACCTACTTAGAAAACACTTGAGTCTTCCAAGACTACCCAGTCAGTTATTACTTGCTTATCTACACTTACCCATGAACCTCATCAACAACCATGCTTTGCTTCTAAATAGCAAAATGAAAATTTTGAAGAAAATCATCACTCATGGTTTACATTCGATAAAAATTTAATCAAAATCATTGACTATCAACTATAAATCATCTGATTTTTATAAAAGGATGTTATTATCAGTACCTGTGTTGTGTTTTAGAGTAAAAACGCCTGTGTTAAATCCCTCTACAAGCGGGTCTTTCCTTGTAAATCAATTTTACCTGATTTCTTACTGTGGTTTTGATATTAAATTTTATTATTCGTGTTCACTGCAGTATATATATATATATATATATATATTATATATATATATATATTTATATATTATATTATATATATTTATATATATTATCAATCAATGATCAAACCACAATATGAAATGGGAAAGAAGGACTAAGATCTTTCAGACGTGTTTTTGTGAAATCTTGTATATATATATATCTATATATATAATTTAAGTTACAATTAGAGAACACAAAAGACACAAAAAAGAGAACTAACACTCACAATTCTCGATTATTTAGGATGTCTTGTAGTCTTCAGGAGACTAGAAAAGGAAAAAGGAGATGGAACGAAGGAGCGGAGACCTGAAGATTTTATATATATATATATATATATATATATATATATATATATATATATCAGCTAGATCTTGATAGTAAAATACCATAAAATAACGTTTTCACATGCTTCAAACGGTTTCGTAGCCCATCTATTGTTACAAAAATGGTTAAACAGCACTCTGTCCACGTAAGGACAGATTTATCTCGAGATGCAAGTTATAGTGGATAGATATTATTGATATATTTATCTCGAGATCTAATTTATTGTGGATAGATATTATGGATATATTTATCACAAGATCCAAGTTATTAGGGATAGATATTATGGTTAGATTTATCTCGAGATCAAATTTATTGTAGATAGACATTATAGATATATTTATCTCAAGATCCAATTTATTGTGGATAGATATTATGGATAGATTTATCTCGAGTTCAAATTTATTGTGGATAGATATTATGGATATATTTATTTCGAGATCCAATTTATTGTGGATAGATATTATGGATAGATTTATCTCGAGATCCAAGTTATTTGGATAGATATTATGGATATATTTATCTCGAGATCAAATTTATTGTGGATGGATATTATGGATAGATTTATCTCGAGTTCAAATTTATTGTGGATAGATATTATGGATATATTTATTTCGAGATCCAATTTATTGTGGATAGATATTATGGATAGATTTATCTCGAGATCCAAGTTATATGGATAGATATTATGGATAGATTTATCTCGAGATCAAATTTATTGTGTATAGATATTATGGATAGATTTATCTCGAGATCCAATTTATTGTGGATAGATATTATGGATAGATTTATTTCGAGATCAAATTTATTCTGGATAGATATTATGGATATATTTATCTCAAGATCCAAGTTATTGTGGATAGATATTATGGATAGATTTATCTCAAGATCCAAGTTATTTGGATAGATATTATGGATAGATTTATTTCGAGATCCAAGTTATTTTGGATAGATATTATCGATATATTTATCTAGAGATCCAAGTTATAGTGGATAGATATTATGGATAGTATGGATACTGGGGATAGAGCTTCTACTAACTTGTACTACATAGATCTTGATAGTAATATTACTATAAAATTCCGTTTCCTTCATACCTCAAACGGTTTGAAAGCCCATTCATTAAGTATTTCTCCAAAAACGGTCAAAGTAGAATGAAAACAAAAGCGATGAGACAGTATACGTTTATAATCATTTTCGAGGCTACTATCATTCAGTTAATATCAATAAAACATAATCATACTTGAAACTCTTGAAGCAAAAAAAGAGTAACAACTAAGTGAGATTAGTAGCAAATACTGAAAGAAATGAAGAATCAAGTCAAAGTAACAAAATGGAAACTAAAGAGCTTAGTCTCCATATAAATATGTTATACAAAAAAAAAATGACAACCACGAGTTTTGCCCCTTAGTTTTATTATTATGATTACATTTAAGTGCTTATCAGGTAGGTGAAAAAAAAGAAAATTAATAAAGCTCCATTATAATTATTTTAAATACATTGGTAGAAAATACATAACTAAATACATAAATATACCCTTAGAAAAATGTCAGTCTGATTGTCCTTTCCTATGAAAACATAGAAAAAAATTACAAGTTTCTATATATTGAAAGAATGAAACATTTGAACAATAGCTTCTTTTTTTCTTATTGAGTTTTGAACATAGTATACTGTATACTATGCACTATATAGTATACTGTTTATACTATTATTCATTTTCTATGAAAATACAATACTATGGTATAATGTATACTATTGCTCTGGTATATACTAAATATACCATTGAGTTATATATTTCGAATTCCTGGTAAGCTAGTCGAAAAGTTATAAGTAAATATGTCAGTTGATTTATATTATGATAACCTATATTTCATTTTAAATGATTTGACGAAACATCTCATTTATAGTACTTAATTAAATTCATTGAATTTAATATTAATTATTGATTATAGCCTGAATACTAACAAGAAATATAATTTCAGTACATTAAATATCTATTAAAATAAACATAAACAAAATATGCGGGAAAATCAAGGGGAATTTAATAACAGTTTAATTAATGTTAAGAAATTGTGTAAATAAAAAGAAAGGCCATGTCTGTACATGGTTTTAATATTTAATCATTTGCAAGTTATCTTTATGTTTTCTACATTATAGAAACAGAATATAGCCTTAGAAAAATATCTGTCTGTTTGTCCTTTTCTAATGAAAATCGTCTGAGCAGAAACCACTGCGAATTTCAACAATATATATATATAACTGCGTTGACTGTCGTCCCTCCGTCAATTCACTTCTTCTCCTGAGGATGATCACCATTACGGTCGAAATATTGAAAAGTGAGTCTTTGTTATGTTTCAGTCTATGTGTCACTGTTTATTTTAAGTGTTTTATATATATATGTTTATTTATTGTGATTTTTCTGTATATATATATATATATATATATATATATCAATGATCAAACCACAATAAGAAAATGGGAAAGCAAGACTAAGATCCCCCAACAGCAACAAGCGGTCTTCGTCAGAGTCAAAAACCCAACTTACTGACGAAGACCGCTTGTTACGGTTGAAAGATCTTAGTCTTGTTTTCCCATTTCTTATTGAGGTTTGATCATTGATTGTTATTTCACGTGTTTATGTGAAATCTTTATATATATATATATATAACATGATTTCACAATAGACACGTGAAGCAACAATAAATGTTCAAACCACAGTAAGAAATCAGAAATGATATTTTCTACTATGAATTCTAATAATATTTTGGCATACCGTGCATCATTTCTAGATTTTTGTAAAAATACCCGTCTGCAAGTCGTTTATATAATCTATATTGAGTTACATATTTACACACGACAGACTATACAATAAATGTATTCTATTATGAGAAGTGTTGTAGCGTTATACTTTATAATATATATGTTATCGTTTACGGAGTCTGCTCATGTTGGGCAATACCCCGAAACAAATTGAGTTCTATACTATACTACAATACAACGTAAGTAGACAAGATAAAAGTAGTGCCTTATTCTTGCATATAAATAGTGAAATCATCATATTGATTGGACAGGAGCTAAATTTATTACCTATAAAAAAAACGATGTTGTTAAGAAATATTATTGAATCGTCTCTAATTAAATTTAAGGGATCAACTATTATAAACATTAGTAACAGTCTCTTCAAACTTGATACTCGTACTTTCGTTACGAGGGCAATAGCCTCATACAAGAGGGTTGACAGCTAGCGGGTAGTTTTTTTTCTTCTACTCCTGTGTTTAACCTAAGATCTCTCCGTGGATTATTGTCCTTTCCTGCACTTTACACCCTTTAAATACTCCCTTTCCTCCCACTCCTTTCAAATTTCTATATGATTGGTTTCAGTTGAGATTTGACTCTGACGAACACTGCATGATGGTTGAAAGATCTTAGTCTTTTTTTTCTTATTGTGTTTTGAACATAGTATACTATACAGTATGCACTATAATATAGTATACTATTAATAATATTATACATTTTCGATGAAAATACGATCCGAAACGGACAAATAAAGTTCAATGTAGACAAAAAAACAGATAAATTAAAAACCACACACTTACAGTCGCTAATTTTTGGTTTGAACCGTCTTCAGGTGAGATAAAAGAGGGAAACCAAGCGTACTGGTACAGAGACGGTTGGAAACCAACAGTGTTGCCGCATGCGCTACCGGTCACAGAGAATAAGGTAGACAGGAATCGATTTATAATTAAATAAAATTAGGAAATATGAAAGAAAAATAAATAAATAAAAGAAAAAATTGAGGGATGAACAGAGGAATAAAAGTACGGACTAAGCTATGATAAAATAAAACTGAGAATACAAATAATAATATTAAATAAATAAAGTAATTAAATAATGAAAAAAATAAGTAGTAAATAATTAAATAATTAAATAATAAAAGATAAAAAAGAGTATTTGATAATGAAAATAATAAACAATAATTTTTTAATATCAATTAACCTTTTTTATCTTTTATTATTTTATAACTTAATTTTATTTTTCATTATTTAATTCCGTTATTTATTTAAAATTATTATTTGTAGTCTCAGTATTAATTTATAAATACATTTTAGCTTTGTCTGTAACATTTATTCATGTATAATTTCCATTGTCAATCCTCCTGTTTTTCATTTATTTATTATTTTTTCATATTTCCTAATTTAATTATACATTGATTTATCGGGCGCGTGTGAGTCAACATTTTTGGTCTCCAACCGTCTCTGAACCAGTGCGCTTGATTTCCCTCTCTTATCTCTCCTGAAGACGGTTCAAACCGACAATTAGAGCCTGTATGTGTGTGTTTTTAATTTCTCTATATTTCTTTGCTTATAACAAAGAAATGCAGGATGGACCATAAATTTCGATACAATGAAAGTATAATGTATATTCTTTTATATTTCAAATATTTTTGTAATATAGTATTTTATATACCTTAGAAAATGCGTTTGACAAATGAGCAACGAATTGAAATTATACTAATGGCTGGATCTGGAAGCAATCACATAGTGACAGCAGGGTTTATTATGTGTCATATAGAGCACATTATGTAAATAAAAATTTGTCAAATATACGAACGTCTATTTTCCTAGGTATTGAAACTTATGGCCCACCCTGTATATTATAGGATAATATACTTTATCATATACTATTACTATATGATATAGTATGTTATCATATACTAATCCAATACTGATATATGATTGTCATCATTTAAAGTAACAAAACTATCATACCATTGTTTCGATTAAACTTATATTCAAATTTTATACTGGACTATCTTAGTATAAAATTTGGTATCTTAAAATTTAGTATCTTAGTTAGGACTATCTTATTAACCATCTTTAGAAAACAATTTGTAATAATACTAAAATATAGTACCGATTAAAAAAATAAGTATAAATTAAAAATATTGATTTAAATCTTGTTTAAATTATAAAAAAAAAACAAATAGTCGAATTAAATGATTGAATTAAAAATAGATGAATTAGTATGGAGGTTTACTGGGAGTTGTGAAGGTAGGTATGAGTGTGTAAGGGGACAGGACTGCATATTATAAACTCTGAAAGCTTTACTGTGTTGTCTATCGATTACCACTGTGCCCCTCATTTCTAAAAAGACGTATCAATTCATTATATCAATCCAAAATCTAATTAAAGCTTATATTTTCAAAATTCATTACAGTTGGAATATTTCATATTCGTAAAATATTAATCAATCAGATCTACAAACTGTTAATTAAATACCTTTCCCTTTAAATTTCTAATTATATATATATATATATTATATATATGCAATTTATTTGGATTCTGTTGGAAAATGTATTCAATAAAGGAACTCCAAATACATTTTAGTTGTTCTAATGAAAAAATACTTTTTCTGCTGTTATGAAATATTAATTAAGATATGTATTGGTGTCAACATATTTTTGGTAAAAATAAAATCCGTTTTATTGTTATTACGTTATTTTATTGATTAGTATAAAGTATACTGGCGTTCATTTAAGTTTATTTTATTTAATAGACTACCCGTGACCCTTTGTGTCACTCAGAAATTATAACAATAGTTATTGAAATTAACTCACTGAACATGATTGACAGGGATAATTTTAATTGTCGTTTCTTGTTATTACGCCATGAAAATATGATTCTTATATGGCCCAAGCTTTTGATATAGTATTCTAAACATGATCAAGATATATACACAGTAAGTATATTTAGCAAAATAAAAATCATTTAAAAATAAAAAAAAATCACTTATTTTATCATATAAATAAATAAAACATCAATTCAAGTTATATACACAATGAAATATATTTAAAACAAACATAACTTGTAAATTGAAATATTCAGTTTATTTTCCTAACATAAAATAACATTAATGAAAGGAATGTGTCTTTATAATATTACCTTAGAACATTCGTATTTTATCTGACAGTTGTGTTCAAGTTTGTTTTTATAATTATTCATTTTTAATCTCTATTTTAATAGTTTACTATATATCTGTTACATTAATACCTTTGCACAACTGTCATCATCGAGCACGCAAGCCAGTTGGCTACCCTGGCTCCACGCCTTTACTTTATTACCATTGTTTATATTATTCAAATTTTAAATTCAAAAATGTTTTTGTTACACTTATATATAACAATATATATATATAATATATATATATATATATATAATATATATAATAAATTATAATATATATAAAATATATTATAAAATAAATATATATATATATATATATATATATATATATATATATACTTTTTTTCGTTGGAGATACGATCCAAAACGGACAAATATAGTTCAATATAAACAAAGAAACATAGAGAAATCAGAAGAACACACTTACAGTCTCTAATTTTTTTTTAATAATTTATTTCATTTGTTATTATTATTTGTATTCTTAGTTTTATTTTACCATAGCTTAGTCAGTACTTTTGTTTATGTATCAATTTCTCTGTATCAATTTCCCTTATTTTTTCATATTTTTCTTTTTTATATATTTATTGTTTTCATATTCCATTAATTTAATGTAATTATAAATTATAAATTAATTATAAATTGATTCCTGTCTACCTTATTTTCTGTGAACGGGTGCGCTTGCGGCAACACTGTTGGTCTCCAACCGTCTCTGATCCAGTGCGTTTGGTTTCCCTCTCTTATCTCTCTTGAAGACGGTTCAAACCGAAAATTAGAGACTGTAAGTGTGTTCTTCTGATTTCTCTATGTTTCTTTGTTTATATTGAACTATATGTATATATATATATATATATATATATATATATATATATATATATATAACAAGGCAAGTCACTTGCTACTCTGACTCCAATTTTGGGAATATAGTGATAATTCTCTTTTATTTAACAATTTTAAGGTAATAGATGATATATATTTAGTTTCAGGTCTCTATCTCTACGGAAAATGGGAAAACAAATAAACAAACAAACAAACAAACTCACGAACTTTATATACAGAGATTAAATAAATAAATATTTATTTATTTATATATAAAAATACACTACCGTTCCAGGCTAGTGTGTTAGAAGAAAAGGGGGTGTTTTAGTTGGTAGTATTGCTTAACTGAGAGCCTAACACTATGTGCGTAAATGCAATTTCACGTCTTTATAAAAAAAAATCAATTATATATTATAAATAACCATTTATTAAATAATAAACTAAATTTATTTTTAATAAATAATTTAATTTAGTTAAATATTATTAAATTTAATAGTATTAATTTTATTATTAATAAAAAATAAATAATTTAATAAATACTCTTGGCTGTTGGGCTATTCGTTGACGCGTTGACCAGTAGAGATGCGACTCTGCAGAGATTTTGATGGAATTTTAGATGTAGTTTGAGCTTACTCTAAAAATTTCCAAGACGTCAATTTAAGTTGTCACATAATTAAAATAGGTTTGTTATTTACGATCTAAACCAGGCATGGGCAACCTTTTGTGAACCGGGTGCCGCATTATAATATCATCAAGTGACCGCGGGCCCCGTGGTTATTTCTGTGGCATTTTGATTCATACAGGTCATATATATATATATATATATATATATATATATATATATATATATATATATATATATATATACATATATTGTAAACAGGAAAACGATCCTAAAGGACAACAAACGTTTCACGATGAATCGCAAACACAGAACTAAAGAACACACATTGTTTGTTCTAATCTAGTTTTCGGTTGAACCTTCATCAGGAGAGTTGAGATAGAGACACCAAGCGCACTTGTGAAGCGACGATTGGAGGATAAATTGGACGGTGGTTTCCTACTGTCGCTTCGCAAGTGCGCTTGGTGTCCTTATCTCTTGCTATCTATTCCAAATACAAACGTACCCGTCTTTGACGGAATCAGAAATTCTATTATACTTGGTATTCCAAAATACCAATTATAGTATTATATTAATACTATAATAAGAAATTATAGAATAAAGGAAAATACCATTATTAGTACAGTGTTAAACAAATGCCTCTGTATACACCACATTAGCTGTCTGTCCTTCAGGTTCATGGAAGAAGAAACAGTTGGAACTTCTGACTCTTGAGCAAGTAAACTACAGTTGACCATGTGAGAAAAACTTGGTCTCGCTAACTTGAATTCTTGCGTTAGATAAAGTCTCCCTTTGCGACTTAGTTAACGTCATTGCGAAATAGACTCTGACGGGACTTTACAATCATTTCAACGGAAACAGACAATGGCTCAGAATCAATGGTATGCATGGTATACACACAGACTCCACATTTCACACCCAGTCATGATGGCCGCCTCTACGGCACACTCAAGTTGCGTAACATGAAATTTGTTACTGTACTAAGTCACAGCATGATGATGCTTCTAATTGAAGTTTTTACTCATGAGCATGCAGTCCAAGAGTAGTCACGTAGTCAAGAAATTCAGTTAGATAATGAACTACTTCCTCATTACTAATCACTCTCTTTACTAACTTGTAAGTTCTTTCCTCGGTATGATATAGCGTAAGAACTTGTTTGTTGATTTTTCCTGCCTGTTCATATTAAGGGTTGAGAATTGCTCGTTTACAAAACTATTTATTCGTAATAGATAGTACATCCTCAACTCTGGGAAACACCTTTTCAAAGATGTCAAATACGCAAGATATTCATATGCTCCAATGAAATTAAAATCTACTAACAACAAATACCTGTTGTATTTTGTAACCAAAATACAAATACCTGTGTATTTTCAAAACAAACTTGTCTGTGAATTTAGGAAAATACGCTTAAAGCCCTATAACTTCGTTTCTGTACTGAATTATGAATCTATTTAGAGCCTGTATTTTAAGTTACACAAATCCAGTGTCAAAATTTCAGCTCGCCATGTCTTATGGTGGCTGAGTTTACTTGTGACAAACGTTTTTGCTTTAACCGTTCATAACTTCACTTCTACGTTGAATTTACAATCAATTCAGAGCCTATATTTTAAATTAGACCTACACAAATCTACTGTAAAAGTTTCAGCTTTATATGTTTTATGGTAGCTGAGTTTACTTGTGACAAAGTTTTGCGGACAAACAGATAAACCGACAGAAATTTTTCTAAGAGTGGATTCGGTTTCTCCAATGTATGAAACGTAAAGAAAACTTGAAATGAGTCAGTTCTAAGCAATGTACAGACAAAATCATTATTTTATTTATATAGATTATATTTAGAATGTAAATTATAGATGACGCAAGAAAATGATATAAAGTTATATTGTTGTCGATCAAGTAGTTTAGAATTATTGTTGAAGGTTTGTAGAGATGATGAAGCAAACACTAATCAGTTCATCGCCGACGTTTCAATATTTACTGACATTTCCAAGGCTTTAATAAATAAACAATAAATTTCAAAGTAATACATAGTATATATATATATATATATATATATATAGTGTATTTAAAATTATTATAAATACCTTGATTAATAATAATAGCTATTTTATTTACGAAATGAATTACACTTCTTAATAAAAAGAACATATTTCTTTCTTTTTTTGATAAATTCATTATTATTACTATAATAATTCACATACATTATTATCTATTTCACGGTTCTAATATTTGTTTATTACTACATTTATGTACTAGCATTTATGTATTAGAATATATGAATTCTCAACCGTTGCGATTTGACTCTGACAAAGACCGCTAGTTACCGTTGAAAGATCTTTGTCTTTTTTCTCATTTCTTATTGTAGTTTGAACATTGATACATACATATACATATATATCAATGATCAAACCACAATAAGAAATGGGAAAACAAGACTAAGATCTTTCAAACGTAACAAGCGGTCTTGTTTTCCCATTTCTTATTGTGGCTTGATCATTGATTGTTATTTAAGGTGTTTATGTGAAATCTTTTTATTAATATATATATATGCAGAAAAATTACAATTAAAGATGCGATGCAATCAATAAAGTCCAAACAACAGGGAAAAAGAAAAAGACAAGAAATAAATGTTCTGAGGCCTTTCACTTTATCTCATCAGAGCATTTATTTCTTTCCTTTTTTTCCTCGTGGTTTGGACATTTATTTTTTCAATGTATATACATATAAACTAAACTTTACTACCAAACTAAATAGAGACAGTCCGCTGGATTATTGTATTAATGTCTTGTTGGTATATGTTAGACACAATTTGTGTATGTCTTTCCTGTCTAATTTACATGTCCTTTGTTTTGTATTAGTAATAAGTCAATCTTTCTTTATTATTATTATTTGAAGGTGACTATGCCTCCTTTTTTAAAAAAAAAAACATTGTATTTCCCCTCTTCTGTACTAAAGTACCCCAGCAGTTAGATTCAACGCCTCCAAGAAGCTCAGCACTTTTGCTGGTTCTAGCGGTAAAAGTTTTTCTATGGTTTGTTGAGTGTCCCGAAGCACCTACCTCTGTGCAGCGAAGTTGCCTTACAGTCAGTCAGCAGGTGCAACGGTGTTTCTTCCTCTTCATTGCAGAATCTGCACAAACCATCATTGATAATGCCCATTGAGGCTCCCTACGTTTCGAGAGAAAGTGACTTCCTTTCTCTTCTTCACGACAGTTTTTTTTTGGGTCTTTAGGAAAAGGTAGATAACATATTACATCAATACTAGACTTCTATGTTATCTATTAGGTCCTAGTAGATAATATATAAGATAGATAATGTATTACATAAATACAGGACTTATATGTATTATTATTGTTATTATTATTATAATTATTATTATTAACTTATATGTTATCTATTATGTCATAGTAGATAACATATAAGATAAATAATGTATTACATTAATACAGGACATATATGTTATCTATTAAGTCCTAGTAGATAACATATAAGATAGATTATGTATTGAATCAATGCAGGACTTATATGGTATCTATTAGGTCCTAGTATAACATATATCATAAATAACATGTTCATAAATACATCATTTATATGTTATCTATGAGGTCCTAGTATATAACATATAAAATAGATAACATATTACATGAATTATGTAATATTTATTAGGTTCTAGTAGAAAGCATATAAGATAGATAACATATTCATAAATACATCACTTATATGCTATCTATTAGGTTCTAGTATATAACATATAAGATAGATAACATATTTCATGAATACAGGAATTATATATTATCTATCAGGTTCTATAGAAAACATATAAGATAGGTAACATATTACATCAATGTAGGACTTGAATGTTATGGAGTAGGTCTTAGTAAATAACATATATGATAGATAACATATTACATCAATACAGGACTTATATGTTATCTAGGGGGTCATAGTAGATAGCATATTTGATAGATAACATATTACATCAATACAGAACATATATGTTATCTACTAGGCCTTAGTAGATAGCATATAAGATAGATAACATATTATATCATATCAGGACTTATATGTATTATTATTATTAAATTATATGTTATGTATTATGTCATAGATAACATACAAGATAGATAACATATTACATCAATACAGGACTTATATGTTAACTATTAGGTCCAAGTAGATAACATATAAGATAAATAACATATTATATTAATACAGGAATAATCTGCTATCTATTATGCCCTAGTATATAACATATAAGATAACTAACATATTACATTAATACAGTATTTATATGTTACCTACTAGGTGCTTAACTACTAGGACTTATTTTATTAAAACAATGTTTGTAGTAAAACTGTAACTGGCTTTTATAGTGACTGAAGCATTCAGAGAAATCCGTACAGATAATATACTTGTGCAGCTATAGCGATAGGTTGCTTAAAAGAATGTTAGGAGCCCTTTGCGATGCTTGAGGGCAGTAAATCTTTGCGCTTACCTCCCACCCTCCAGCCATTCCCTACATGCACTTTGGTCCACTCCCTGGAGACACCAAAACCCACCGCCACCCCCAACCCCCTCAGTTACCTCCAACACCCTTAGACAACTTGTAAATACAACAAGCCTCCGGGTGTTATGATCTCATTCCCTTTAGAGGTGTGTAAAACCAAAAAAAAAAAAAACACTCCCAACGACCCTACAATCCACATCTCACATCTCTTCTCTTGACAGGAGATTACTGTATATAGGATCAACATATTGCCAAAAAGCTTTACCTCCTTGATTGAAAATTTTATATCCTCAAAAGAAACCAGTACTTTTTTTTAGATATACATACCAGTGACTCATTCAGTCGTATTCACTTCTGATATAACGTTAGAAATAGAACGTTAGAAATAACGTATAGATCCTATGAATAATTACTTGACTATGAGTTAACTTTACAGAATGAATAAATAAAATTATCTTCTTGAAAAACCAAACCTTTCTCTCTACTCCAGGAAATAAAGGTTTCTATACGAACTTTCGAAAAAGTTTTTTAAAACAACGAAAAATGGATCTTTCGCAAACTGGAAAAAGTTGCAAGGAAAATTATCCAGAGGAAATACTCTATCGTGTTCAACGAAACCTATCTATCTGAAAGACTGCTGCCCAAGTATACTAATATATATATATATATATATATATATATATATATATATATATAATATATAGATGTAATTTTTTTAAGGGTTGAGGTTCAATGATTTTAAACTAGTTCTTTTGCCGACGTTTCGACATATATTTATGTCATCTTCAGGGCTACAACAATTTTTTTTTACAATTAGCACTACTATGTGGTAATTTATTACATTTTAATATAAGTAACAAAGAGGAATTTATTGATAAATCAGTTATTTCGACTATGGATTATTTTGTTATACATTAACATAAGGATATTGTTATAATTATTCTATTGCTTTAGAATTATTTCATAAGTATAAAGATCACTATTTGATTACCTTGGAAATCTGTTTATGTTGCAGCATACCTATTTACTACTGTTTCATGATGGCTACTATTTGTTTGCTGGGAGGTTTCTTTACGGTTATGTTCTCTTTTGTTTGTTGAATACCCAGTGTTTTTTTTATATATATATATGTTTTCTTTTTTTTTTTACTGGGTCTGCCTAGTCTTCATGTGTTAGTCCCTATGGTTTGTTTTCTTGTATTGTGTAAAAATGTTTGTGTAAATTTGGCTAAATTTTTCAATGTCTGTTCTAGAGTTGCAAGTGTTTTCCGTTTGTCCTATGTGTATTATTTCTTTTACTAGTCTCTTTTGGGTGTGTTTTTCTTTGTCTATTATAAGTGGGTTATGAAAGTCAAAGTTATGTTTTTGTGTGTTGGCATATTTAGCTAGGGCGCATGTTATTTTCTGTCCTGTAATGTCTGATTTATGCTGTGAAATCCTGTTTGCTAAGTATTGGCTGGTTTGCCCTATATATTTTGTATCACAGTCGTTGCAGTTAATTTGATAGACTATATTGCTGTTCTGTAATGTAGAGGTCGTAGATTTAAGTTTAGAGAATACTTAGCCAGTACTTAGCAAACA
>JAPFBL010001064.1:0-38242 GCA_026182355.1 Hermatobates lingyangjiaoensis | reverse complement strand
TGAAAATTCGATTATGGCTTGAAATCAATCCAGCCTGGAAGCGTCATATATATATATAAAGATTTCACATAAACACGTGAAATAACAATCAATGATCAAACCACAATAAGAAATGGGAAAACAAGACTAAGATCTTTCAACCGTAACAAGTGGTCTTCGTCAGAGTCAAAAACCCAACTTTTTGACCCAGTTGGGTTTTTGACTCTGACGAAGACCGCTTGTTACGGTTGAAAGATCTTAGTCTTGTTTTCCCATTTCTTATTGTGGTTTGATCATTGATATATATATATATATAATATATATATATTGTAGGTACGTTGATGACTGTTTTGTGATGATGGATAAGCCCCGGAGTGTATAGCACTTGAAGCTGAGTCTGTTTTGAAGTTTACATACGAGATGGGAGCCAATAGTAGCTTAAACTACTGTTTAAAACTACTGAGAGAGAGAGAGAGAGAGGGAGATACAGAAAGAGAGAGAGAGATAGATGGTGAGGGAGAGAGAGTGAGAGGGGAGTAGAGAAACAGCTGGGGTGATAAGCCAGTGATGAGCAGTCCTATAGAGAAAGAGTGAGTGAGAGGGAAGGAGAGGTTTTTTTTCTATATTTAAAATATTGAAATCACCCCACCTTAACCAAATTAATCCCCCCTCCCCCCACCACCTGCCATCCCTCCTCCCCACCACCATCAAATTAGCCTTCATCTCTTTCTCTGACCGCAACCGCTTTATCCAGACCTTAATTCCATTAGTTAGACCACACTCCTACACCTACACCCAAGGAAGGATCTTTAATCCAATTTTCTCTTATTTCATATCCCACCCACCCCATCTCAACCCAACCCTGGGGACACTGCCTTAGGGACATTTTGTCCCCTAATTAATAACTCTCCCTGCTTAATGGCAACACTGGATATCAAGCCATCATATTCTTTCGTTTAAGTTTCCTTTACAGAGACCTTAATACAGTTTTTTCTCAACTGATAAGGTAAATTAGTCATTTTTTTTTATTTCATTTCTCTTTAAACTATCTGGTATCATATTTGTAATCAATCCACAAAAGATTTTATCTTTTTATCTTTTATCTTTGTGAGCGTTGTTTAAATATATATATCAGTGACCAAACCACAATATAAATTGGGAAAAAAAACGAAGATCATTCATCTGCAACAAGCTGTCCTCGTCAGAGTTAAAAGCCCAACTTATTTTCCCGTTTCATATTGTGATTATATCATTGATTGTTATTTCACGTGTTTATGTGAATTATTTATATTTGTATAAACTATATTGACACAAAGAACACACAGAAATGAAACAGAAACTCACTACTATATTTCGGTGTCGTCGTCATCAGGAAGATAAAAACGAGTCGCTCCGCAGGCAGACAATGAGTCGTTTCTGTCTTCCTGATGACGAGGGACATCGAAATATAGTAGTATGTTTCTGTGTCATTTTTGAGTGTTCATTGTGCCAATATAGTTTATTTAGTTAGTGGAATCGTTTCAATTAATTGGTGTATATATATATATAAATATATATATATAGATTTTACATAAACACGCGAAATAACAATCAATGATCAAACCACAATAAGAAAATGGGAAAACAAGACTAAGATCTTTCAACCGTAACAAGCGATCTTCGTCAGAGTCAAAAACCCAACAGCTCCAGTTGGGATTTTGACTCTGAAGAAGACCGCTTGTTACGGTTGAAAGATCTTAGTCTTGTTTTCCCATTTTCTTATTGTGGTTTGATCATTGATTTATATATATATATATAATAATAATTATCTTTTTTTAAAAGGTGACCAATAGGAGAGTAGAGTTTATAGGTCTATGCGTGCGGTCCCAGTTACCGGCTGCCCAGCGAAGCCTCCCTTATTCCGCCAATGGGTATAGAGGTTGCACAGTCCCTCTGTGAAATAAGATTATTGGCAGAAACATGAGCCTCACTTTGCAGTGAACTCCTGTTTCCTTACTATTATTGTGTTTTGTGGTGGTTGGGTGTTGGTTTTGTCTGTTATCTGCTACGAAAATTGAATTCATTTTAATTGATACTCTCGTTTGTCTTTTATGAAATGCAGCCTTTGTCTTCATGTCAATGGGGGTAGAGGTTGCCCAGTCCCTCTTGATTAAAGGATGTTGACACTCTACTCCAGTGGTTTCCAACCTTTTCGAATTCTCGCCCCCCTTCATTAAATAATAAGTTCCCTGCGCCCCCCCCCCCCCTTCACTCTGGTTTTAATATTGCTATTTACTGTCATAGTCGGCACAAGTCAGAGATAAAAAATGATACAATACATAATTATGTACTCATATGTATGATTGAATGTATAGGTTACCTTTACTAGTGTGATGGTTGCGCTTGCTTCTCTGAGCAAGTTTCTCAAATCTTGGAGAAGTGATGAAATTGAGACCCGTAATTCCTTTTTATTACTAAGCGAGAACGGTATTTTGTTTTGAGAACAGCAACTGAACTAAATCCTGATTCACACAAGTATGTTGTCGCAAAACGTAATAAAATAAAAACGTAATAAAGTAGCATTTGAAATAATTTATAATTGTATTTAGAAAAATTACTTAGTAACTAAGTAATTTTTCTATTTATGAAGTGCTTGCGCCCCCCCTGGCAGGCCTTCGCGCCCCCTTAGGGGGGCGCGCCCCACAGGTTGGAAACCACGGCTCTACTCCAACTCCTTCATGTAGAGATCTCTTCGAGTTATTGGTTTCGTTATGTTTCCTCTTCAGTCGATTGTTGTTGCTGCTATTGATGGATGGCTGGTTGAAGGTGGAAAGTTCTGCTGAAGATAACCAGAGAAGTATACAATAATATTTACTTGATAAACGGAAATACGACCAAACTGGACACAATACGAGTTCAAAATTCAAGAAGAGGAATATTACAATTACCTCTTTGTCAGCTGGATAGATGTGAATCACTCCAAAGACAAGTGACGACTGAAGTGTAGTGTCATTGAAGAGGCACTCAATCAGTGTTGCCAACTTACGAAGCATATGAACTGTCAAGAGCTTCCTTTAACAACCGCTATAATACACCAATCGCCACTATCGCTCAAAACCAAGATCTATCTTTTAATTATTGCTACAGTGTACAGATTATGCGGTCCATTCCTTCTGTCCAGTCTACTGAGGAGGAATAGATTTATCTTTTCACATCTCATAGTGTGTCTATCTTAAACCTCCAAACACAAACCCCTTATTTATTAGATTTTTCCTATTTTTCCCCCTTAATTATTAATTTTTTTATTTGCTTAGGTTTATAGTTTAAGTTTTTCTACTTATTTATTTAATCATATAATATACATTTATTGTTACTTTTATTTTATTTATATCATTTTTTTTTAACTTTTTACCTTCATTCTATTCCAACCTTTTTTTATATCCCATTTTTTTTTATAGATTTAGTGTATTTAATTGCTATTTTCTCTCTCATGTGGCATCACTGCTCGATAAAATCGTCGCTTTACCATCACACTGTCTACTTTTTATTTCCACTTGACGACATTTGAACCGAAATTCGATATTGTAAATAAGAACGCACTTACTTTGTGTGTTCCTATTTACTTTATTTTTGTACTTATATAATTACTTATTAATACAAATTCCATGTTATTATGTGAACAATTCATTTATAAGGTATAATGCATCTATCTTACTTTCTAAATAATTCCAGTCGTTATTAGTTGAATTAATATTTTTTTAATTAGATCATCTGGTCTGATTTTCCCCTCATCCCCTCCCCATCCATCGCTTTCCTGTATTGATCACTCCCTATATTAATTAATTAATTAAACTTCTATTTTTTCTCTCCTTCACCTTTTTAATTTGATTAATCCCCCCCCTCTCTCTCTCTCAACCAAAACCTTTCATATTTATTTTTTAAAATATATAATTTATCAAGTAAAAAGAAATCTTTTATTTATTAAGCCATTTCTGTTTATTTGTATGTTTTTTTTGAAAAAAAAAAACTGGAATAGGAAAAACCTAAAGTAAATTCTGATGTATTTATTTAGGTTTTTAAATCATGGTAAATATTCATTTTTTTAAACTAAAATCAGAGTCTTTTTCTAAAAATATTATTTATATGTTTAAAGCTTTTCAGTTTTAAGGCTTTTAATATATGCATATAGGCACATGATGGCGTTAAGGGAAAAAAGAAAGCAAGAGTTATATATATATATATATATATATATATTATATATATATATATATATATATGTAAATTTTGTTAGCAAAAGTCCTTCCTTCAAGCACATATTATTAAAAATGTAACCATAGTTTGCCAAAACTTGCTTATCGGTCTACCCTGAACAACGATTTCTTTATTCTATCTAAACTAGAAATTATAATTCCTACAGTCAACATGTTTCAACTCTTTTCTAGAGTCAATTTCGGGAAGAGAATGATTCTAAAATATATTGTATATATATATATATATATATATATATATATATCCCCGAGTCTAATTCCCATCTCACCCTTAGAGCTTCTGAGGAGGCATTTATATGCCTCTTTGGGGCTTGCTCTCCTCCTGGTCTTAACATCTACCATTACTTTTTGTTTAACAATATTTTTTTATTTATTTACTATTATATATATACTATTTACTGATTCTAATTGTTTTAATTTTTTTATTATTATTATTAATACTTATCGTTGTCTGCATTATTATTTGGTATTATATATTTTTTGTTTTATTTTATATGTAAATATTGGAGGTAATTCTATTTCTCCTTTCCTCCGTTGGGGGGCAGTACTTCGGTGGTTCTCTGGAGGCCAGTTGCGGTTTGCTTCTCAACGCAAGTACTTCTTCCTTATGACGATGTATGTCCAAATATCGAAATGAATTCAGTAGTGACTTTCTCTTTTTTATATATATATATCTTCTCAACGCGAGTACTTCGCACTTCTTTCTGATGACGACGGATGTCGAAATATTGAAGTGAGTTCTGTAGTGACTCTCTGTGTTCTGTCCTATGTGTTAAAGTTTATATATATATGTAGGTGTGTTATCTAATCGGGATTCGGTCAAATCTTCTAAGTTCAAAAATCAAACTCTCATTGCCGATGTTTCAGTTTTATTTTAAAACCTTTTGACATAGGCAGAAGTAAGAATTTTTTGACTAAGAAAATGAAATTTGCATTATTTAAACGAACAACAATTCTAGCCAGACAAAACCTTCGACTAGACTAATAAGATAACTTAATAATACGTTATCTTATTAGTCTAGTCGAAAGTTAAGATTGTTGTTCGTTTAAATAACTAAAATTTCATTTTCTTAGTCAAAAAATTCTTACTTCTGTCTATGAAAAAGGTAGAATCTCCCTCATTCTCCCTTGATATCGCTTTGCCACCTCTATCTAATTGTTCTCCTAGTTTCTATCATCTAACAAGTCACCTTCATATCACTCTCTATCGCTCCCATTCTTCCTCTTTTTTCCTTTCATTTGTTTTCTGAACTCTTTTCTCCTCCTTAGGCTCTCTTATTCTTCTTTCGTATAGCTTTATCACACACACACACTCTCTCTCTCTCTCTTTACTCCTCTTTATCACTTTCTTTGTCTGCCATCATCTCTCTTTTTCTTTATCTCTCTCTTTACTGTCCCATCTTTTAATTTCCACTTCCAGTCATCTCTCTCTGTCTCTTTACTGTTCTCTCTCTCAATTTCCCTGCCTGTCATCTGCCCCCCCTCCTCTCTCACTTTCTATCTCCCACTTCTCCTGTCTGCCATCACCCAGTCACCCTGTCTCTCTATCCCTCACTTTCCCCGTATGACATCATTTTCTTGTCTGCCATCACCCCCTGTCAATCCTCTCTCTCTCTCTCTCACTTTCCCTGCTTGCCATCATCTTTTCTTTCTCTGTTTACTACTCTCTCTCACTCTCCCTGTCTCTCTTCACTCACTGTGTCTATCTATCATCTATTATCCCTCCCACGCCATCATTCCCTCCTTTCCACCCCCCCCCCCCTCAACCTCATTCTCTCTTTCTCTCACTCTAACACAGACACACACTCTCAGACAACACAATGCCTATAATCCACTAAACTCCTCTAACTCGGAAAGCATGCCTCCATCTCTCTCGCTCTGCTAATTAAGCATTCAGCTCTATTCCCTCAATGGATTCCAACTACACCTCTCTCCTACATAACACGCGCCATAAACTTTAGTTTCAAAGTCTCTTCTCAAACTTGTTCTCTCTTTAAGACGGATTACATGCAACCAAACCATCTCCTCATTCCTTTATTTATCTCTAATCGCTTTTGTAATTATGTCTTATAAACATCGCACTTATTGCAGTAATTAGTTACCTGCGCCTTAATTGTGACTAATAATAGGCTCATTAATACTAATCAAGCAACACTGGTAATATGAAAACATTGTGTGTTGTCAGATTACTCTACAAGTATCTGGTTCTCAAGTAGAAAGCCAGTCTGGGGACAGGGTAGCTCAGTGGTTAGCGTACTCGCATCTGAACTGGTAGGTACGGGGTTCAATACCATCCAGCCCTCGATTTATTTACGTAGGAGATTATTATTATTATTTTATTTGAGGGTGACTATAGCACTGCGTCTTGAAAACTATTGTACTTTCCCTCTTCTGTACTAAAGTACCCCAGCAGTTAGCTTCAACGCCTCCAAGAAGTTCAGCACTTTTGCTGGTTCCATCGGTAAAAGTTTTTCTATGTTTTGTTGAGTGTCCCGAAGCACCTGTCTCTCTGCAGCAAAGTTGAATTAAAAGTTATCAGCAGGTGTAACGGTGTTTCTTCCTCTTTGCAGAATCTGCAGAAACCATCATTGATAATGTCCATTCAGGCTCCCTATGTTTTGGGAAAAAGTACTTCCTTTCTCCTTCTTCTGGATGGTCTTCTTCGGGTCCTCAGGTGCACTTGTTGGGGGTTTCCACTAGTTAGCGCTTTTGGACCCTCTGCGCTTTCGGAAGATGGTCTCCAGACTTCCTTCTCCTTAGGATCATACAGGGGAAAATGCCTGAAGCTCTATCTGTGGTATTTTGTCCACTTCGGCAGAGCACCGCAGACCGGAGTAAGGCTATTTACTTAAGGAGGTCGACTGGTACCCTTGAGGCTCCGTTCGTAATACAGTAACCCCTGTATCATCCATCCTTCGGCATGGATCGCATAACACCTTAGATTAGGGCTGGGATAAAAGGAGAGGATTTGGGGATTAGGAAGGATTGTGAAACAAAGGTGGTCAGGCCCAGCCCATGATCACCTTCTCCTCCTCTTTCGTTTGTCCCTGCATATAGCAGGTTAACAGGGTAGCCTCGTGAAGGCCGAAAGTCTGAGTTGAGTGTTAGAGGCTATCAGAAGCGCTTAATCACTCCATTACTACTCCTACGTAGGAGATGAATAAATCTGAGCATACCGTCCTGTTTTGATTTATAATCATGTCTGTCCACCACGTGGACGTGGTGGGGGGGGGGGGGGAGAATCTTACGACAGCCCCTGTTGGCCAAAATAGTTACTACGTCACTAAGCAGTCTAAGAGAAAATTGATATTTATACCAATTTATTTAAATTTATTTTCAATTTTTCAAAAACTGGTTTTCTAAAAGGGGTTGAAAGTTTGTTATATTTATTTGCATAGCCAGATATTTTAATTTAACAATTTTTTTTATGATTTTGAATTATATGTTTATGTTGTGAAAAATCTTTAGTTTTCTTTAATGGCGAATAATGTACTGGTATAAGATGAAAGTCTGGGACTAATAATAGCAGTATAAAGTTAGATCCATGATTGTAATATCATAACAATAAATATCTTGAGGATTTTATGGAATCTTGAAGGTTAACGGATACAACGGTTAGTAGAGAGGGGGGGGTCAATTATACGGTCACCTTGGGCGGCAAATAGAATAAAATAAAAAATTATATAGAATAGTAGAATAAAGAAACACACTTACAAATTCAAATTCTTGGGCCTTCCGTCTTCAGGAGAAAAGAGAAAGGGTCAACAAGTACGTTGTAGACGCAACGGCAAATGGGTTTGTTCCTTTGTTCTGTGTTTGTGATTTACCGTGAAACGTATATATATACATATATGTCAATCATCAAATGACAATAAGAAATGGGAAAACAAGACTAAGATCTTTCAACCGTAACTGAAGAAGGCCGCTTGTTATAGTTGAAAGATCTTAGTCTTCTTTTCCCATTTCATATGTGAAATCTTTATATATATATATATATATATTATATATATACTGTAAACAGGAAAACAATCCAATAGGACAACAAACGTTTCACGGTGAATCACAAACACAGAACAAAGGAACAAACACACTTACTGTCTCTAATTTTTGGTTAAACCGTCATCAGGAGAGTTGAGATAGGGACACCAAGTGCACTTGTGAAGCGACGGTTGGAGACCCAACCAAATACAAATACGGTCTCCAACCGTCGCTACGGTCTCTAACAGAAAATTAGAGACAGTAAGTGTGTTTATTCCTTTCTTCTGTGTTTGTGATTCACCGTGAAACGTTTGTTGTCCTTTTGTATTGTTTTCCTGTTTACAGTATATATATTTTATATATATATAAAAAGATTTCACATAAACACGTGAAATAACAATCAATGATCAAACCACAATAAGAAAATGGGAAAACAAGACTAAGATCTTTCAACCGTAACAAGCGGTCTTCCTCAGAGTCAAAACCAACTAGTGGTCTTCGTCAGAGTCAAAAACCCAACCGTTGGGTTTTTGACTCTGACGAAGACCGCTTGATACGGTTGAAAGATCTTAGTCTTGTTTTCCCATTTCTTATTGTGGTTTGATCATTTTATCTAAAATATATATATATATATATTTATATATTATATATATATAAAGATTGGACATAAACACGTGAAAGAACAATCAATGATCAAACCACAATAAGAAAATGGGAAAACAAGACTAAGATCATTCAACTGTAACAAGCGGTCTTCTTCGCTTGTTTTAAAGCTCTTAGTTACGTTTTAAAGATCTTAGTCTTGTTTTCCCATTTTTTTTATTGTGGTTTGATCATTGATTGTTATTTCACGTGATTATGTGAAATCTTTATATAGCTAGAAGGAGTCATTCTTAAATACATATTTTTAAAAATGTTATCCGATTTCATTTTACTTACCTTTGTTGATTTTTTTCCCAAACTTCAAAGACTTTTCTTCGATTTAAGCTTATTGAAAAATAATGATTGATAATTCTGAAGATGGTGTATGAAGCACCGAAACATGTCAAATACAAATTTGAAAAAGTATGGTGATCTAATCTTTCATTTTAATAACCTTGAGGACAAGTTTTCGAAGTTTGGAAAAACATTCAACAAAGCTAACTAAAATGAAATCGGACATAACGTTTTTAAATACACTAAATTGTTGAAACGGTCCACACAAACGATAAAACTTTCAATAGCACAAAATAGGACATAGTTCCTCATTGTAATTTAAACTTATTTAAATAAGAGCTTATTTAATTCTATAAGAACTGGTAGGAATACTGAATTCTTAATAAGTGCTATTATAATATATAATAATAAACCTGAAAAGTATATTTATTGATCTAAAAATGAAATTAATCCTGAAGCGATCATCTAATACTAATATTAATAATAACTAATTGATCATTTAGTTAATATCAAAAAGGAAAAATTGGTTCTACTTTGGTCTGAAGTTTGTAGTATTTTCAATTAGGTCTAGGGACATTGTTGAATGTTCGACACCTGTTGGCTACACTGCTCACCCTAGCTTTGCTTAGCACGCAAACCTTGCTTCTATTATGCACAACACTGTTGCCAACTTTAAACCATTGATTTTTTATTTTACTAAATACTTTATTTTAAATACAAGAAATTTTTTAATTTGTTTATTTTTATATTAAATGTTAATTTTTGTATCTTTTTATTTTTCTATAAGTACAGTATAGTGGTCGTAAAGAAAATCGATTTTTAGATTTTGACAGAATTACTTGTTTTGAGGTCCCACATGTCGTTTTATGAAGTTTTTTCGATGATGTCTGTGTGTATGTGTGGGTGGATTGGTGGGCGTGTATCCAAAGTTTCTTGCACACGCTATGGTTCAAACTCTTCGATGGATCAAATTCATATTTTACACAAAAATGGGCCTCACAGTTTAGATGAGCCCTATTGTTTGGGAGTAATTATGCCTGATAGGAAAGTTACTTTTTTTGTCAAAAACCTGTTTTTAGACTACAGTTTTTTTCTCCTAAATACTAATTCTAGAGTTTTGAGCTTTTTTGGCATCATCTATGAATTTACAAATGCAATAAGCCAAAAATATTTCAGATTTTTTTTCAATAAAATTTAAAAGTTTTGACTTATAATATAATCTGAACTCTTGTGAGAGCGATACAGACCAAACAGTTTCACGGATCAAAATGAAACTATACCTAAAAATAGAACATTTAAAGAGGATGAGTAGAGATTATTTTTTTCAAAATTACATTCACTGGAGTGGCGTTACAGTACATTTTGGAACTTTTTTAGACATTGATATTATACCTAGGTTAGGTTAGGTTGGAATGGTAGTCCCACAAGGGAACACACGTAGGCCGAGCATTGACCCTTTGTGATACCATACAATGAAGATTGATTCTACATTGGGAGTCCTAAATTTTGGCTAACTCAAGTGTATTTAGAGTAGGGATATTTAACAAGTACCTGACATCGTACAGGCTCGGGACCGACGGTTTTAACGTTCTTCTCCGAGGGATGACGTGCTCAGATTTATTCACCTCCCGCGTGAATAAATTGAGTGCCAGGTGGGGGTCAATGGGACATAATATATATTATATACCGAAGAAGTGTGATATTTTGTTTATTTATATAGTAAAGTTGAGTGTTGGCCACTCCAGATTTTTTTTACTGGAGTTTATTTTTACCTAGTTAACCTTTCTTCCGCTTGGCAGTCAATAAATTTAGTGATAATTGTAGCTAAACTTAATGTAGTATTTTAATTATTAACATAATAGCTGGCCCGACAGATGTGTAAAACCACATTTGGATGATGCTGTAATAGACTTTGTTATAATAATAGAATGTAGAGAGGTTCAAATCAGTGAGTGGTTTTGACATTGTATATTCCTTCCATATATAGGAATAAGATAGAGGTCGAGAGGCCTTGCAGTGACCACTGGCTAGCTCAGATTTTAACTGGGCATGGAGATTTCGGGGATACCTCCTCAGGTTCAAGAAGAGGAAGAAAGGAAGCTTCGTCTGTGAGGCTCCCTCGGAGAGCGTTTCTCACATTCTGGAGGTATGCCCTAGATATGCGACAGAACGCTTCCAGTATGACATGTATACGGGTGTGTTTGTGGAGACCACATATATGACGACAGTGACCAAAGACAGGGCTGAATTTAAGAAGTTTGTCTACGGTATAGGAAGAGCAAGGGAGACAGCTAGAAGAATGGACCTTTTTTTTGTTTTGTTTACTTTGGGTTTGAAGTGTAATCATATGTTGTTTTTTTAGCATATTTTGTAGTTTTGTTTCTCTAGGACATAAGTTTTCATTTAAGTGATTTAGGGTCGTGGAAGCTCGCCTCTGCGTGGAACCCAACTGAATGTTCCCACTGAGAGTTGGGTTTTTGACTCTGACGAAGACGGCTTGTTACGGTTGAAAGATCTTAGTGTTGTTTTCCCATTTCTTATTGTGGTTTGATCATTGATTGTTATTTCACGTGTTTATGTGAAATCTTTATATATATATATATATATATATATATATATATATATATATATATATCAATGATCAAACCACAATATGAAATAGGAAGAAAAGACTCAGATCTTTCAACCGTAACAAGCGGTTTTCGTCTGAATCAAAACCCAACTCTGACGAAGAAGCTTGTTACGGTTGAAAGATTTTAGTTTTATTTTCCCACTTTCATATCGTGGTTTGACCATTTTCTTATTGTGGTTTGATCATCGATTTTTATTTCACGTGTTTATGTGAAATCTTTTTATGTATATATGATCAAACCACAATAAGAAATGGGAAAACAAGACTAAGATCTTTAACCGTAACAAGCGGTCTTCGTCAGAGTCAAAACCCAACTCTGACGAAGAAGCTTGTTACAGTTGAAAGATTTTAGTCTTGTTTTCCCACTTTCATATTGTGGTTTCATATATATATATATATATATATAGACAGAGAGAGAGAGAGAGAGAGAGAACCTACTCTAAATACACTTGAGTTTGGGAAAATTTAGGACTCTCAATGTAGAATCAACAGGTAATGTGGCTCACCCATTACTAAAATTGGTGCCAAATAATAAATGAGATACAATTTCCGCCCCTAAAACAGTATCAGAAGGCAAAAGCCTTATAAGAGTGTGGGCGATGGAAAAGAAAGAACAATTTTTATACATACTTTATCCATTAGTTGACTGTGTCTCAGGCTTTTCCCTCCTCCTACGATTCAATGCAATATTAAATTTACATCTCACTCCAATCCTGACAAAGACTAATACAACCCCTATTTTAACATTGCCTAGTCATCCCCGATCATCCCCTTTCCAATGTCTCACCCTCTATGGGGTAAAGAATCAAATCTTTGCCCACTGAAATCCTCTAGTCATCCCTCTAACCCTCTGTGTATTGCTTAAAATAATGCTCTAATATATCAGGGGGTTGGTTTTATTTTATTATCATCCCTTCTTTTTTTTTTTTAGGGGTTGATATTGACAGTGTGTAGCTTTAGGGGAATGACAAATAATGAATATCGTAGACTCTGGTCCCCTTATGGCGTCAGAATCCAGTCTTTCTGAAAACAATAAAAAAAAAAATCATGAAATTCATGGTTATGGAAGAAAGGAAACACCACATCTTTAAACAAAAAAAAAAAAAGATTTTAAAAACTTAGTGTTCATCGTTAGGTTGCATATACAATATAAACAAAATATATATAAAAATATTGAAATTAAATAAAGGAAAGGAACTAAAATTGAAACCAAAGTACAAACTAAAAGGCTTACTGACTGCATTACTACCCGAGTGAGGGATTGTCACAGTAATATTTAAATATGCTGGGATGAGAAAGCGAGGACCATTTAAACTTTAATATACAAAATCAATATTAAATAAACCGTTTAATATATGATTTATCAATATTTTCATAAAATGTTTTTGATATTAATCAATTTTTAAATACGTTTAATATCGAAATTTGTGCTATTCAAAATATGAAAAAAAAAACAGTCAGAGAGAAGAGGGAGTGATGAAATTATAGGATTTGTGGCAAAAAACGTGTGAAGTAGATGACTGTCACGTGGGAGAGTGGCTAGAAGACGGGTTTTTTCTTCATCTAGTATACAGCAGATGTGTATAAACTGCCATGTTTCATCCATCCTGAGCTTTTCATACCATAAAACAATTTCTTATTGAATACTACGTTATTTTCAGCTTTTGTAAAATGAATCGAATTTATCGGGAAATTTATTTTTTTTGTATTTTTACACTCGGTAGCTGATAAAATGCAAAATAGAAATACAAAAATTGAAAAAAAAATTGGAATTGCAAAATTGGAATATAATTAATTTAACTGTTGCTGTAATTTCTTAACAGTGAGTGACACAAAGCGTCACCGGTTCGTCTAGTTAAGCATAACACCTTAAATTGAGGCTGGGGTAAAAGGAGGGGATTTGAGGATTAGGAAGGATGTGAAACGAAGGTTGTCAGGCCCAGCCCCTGATCACCTTCTCCTCCTCTTTCGTTTGTCCCTGCATATAGCAGGATAACAGGGAAGCCTCTGTACTCTAGTACCTTTAACACCAAAAGAGTCATTTGAACCCAGTTACCACAAAAAAAAAAAAAACACTGTGAAAGCCGCAAATACCTTTTGACATCTAAAATGAGGAAAAACGCATTTATTAGAAAGTAAAAAAAACATACACTTATTAGTGCTTTGACTACTCTTTTAACGTTGGGCTATAAAGTGTTGCTTATGAAATCCACAACTGCTACTCTTGTTAGAGTTGAAATAAAATGAATCTGCCCAAGCGTCATATAACGATCTATTTTCCTCTGATATTTATCTTCTCTTAGATTTTTCCATATCTGGCCTTGTTAGAGTTGAAAGTTGAAATGGCGTTCCAGCGGGAATACCGGGTTTTGCAACTATGACGTTTATTTTGAGCTACAAAAAAAAACAATAAAATATACTTTTTTTTTTAATATTTTAACATTTAATATTTCAAGAACGTATAAAGATCTTCCAATGTAGAACTAAAAGACTAAAAAAATAACTAACACAAATAAAATATACATAGATACTTGTTTAAAGTAATTTATTTTCCCAAGCCACTCGGAGCCGCATGTGACTTCGGAGCCGCATGTGACTTCGGAGCCACATGCGACTTCGGAGCCACATGCGACTTCGGAGCCGCAGGTTTCCGACTCCTGGTCTAGTAATATATAAATGTAAATTGAGTTAAATATATTAAAATGAAAAAACAAATATAACTAGATATATAAACACCTTATAAGATTGTAAAAAAAAATTGTCACATTTTAACAGTATAAAAGAGGGCCAGGTTAGCTCAGTGGTTAACGTACTCGTGTCTGGGCTTGTAGGACCGGGGTTCGATTCCCATCTGGCCCTGGATTTATTCACGCGGGAGGTGAATAAATCTGAGTACGTTGTTCCTCGGGGAGAACGTTAAACCGTCCAACGCCAACGAATATAACCGCGCACTATAGTGCACGTCGTAACTAGCAGTTCTACTCGTAGACCAGAGGCCTTCTACTGCTTGATTACTGTGCTACTATAACATGGAATGTCAGTAATTCATGTCAGATATTAAGTTAGTCCGTACAGTAATAATATCGTATTCGCGGTCATGTGGTCTTGTTAGTCATAGTTTTCAATGTTTTTAGTCATGAGCTGGAAAGGTAGTCAGATAGTCACTGGATGAAGTATTTATTCAGTGAGGTTGAGGAAGGTTGGCAACAGGATTTAGAGTTTGTACAAGGAGGTTTGGATGGGTAGATAGTTTGTTGTCTTCATTGGTAGTAAGTCGAGTGATGTAACTATCTATAGATTCCATTTTCAAGTCATGGTGAATATCAACATTACGGGCGTACCAAGGAGCCCTGGCTATAAGGCGGGCACACTTATTTTGAACAATCTGGATACACGCCTTGTTCATTGGTGCAGCTCTAAACCAGACGGAGTATCCATAAGTCATTTAGCAGTCTGAACGAAGGAATCCTTTAAAGATTCCTTATTAGACAAATTGAGATCCTTGAACAAAACGAAATCGTGTGAGAATATCGTACATAAATAATTTAAAAGAGAATAAATATGAATTTAATTCAACTTTGAATAATAATAGCACAAAAATTTGTGAGAATCACCGGAATCTTTTTTTAAAAAAAAGCAAGAGTAAATGTTTGATGCTATCACTCGCTAGGGTATCGGTTTAAACAATAAAATAATTATATTAAAAAAAGAACAGTATAAAAGTCAATGTAATTTCAAGTATCGTAACATTTTGAGATAATAAATAGCATGCAATATATATATATGTGGAGCGTACTGAATAAATGGAATTTTTTTAAAAAAAAAGCACAGACAGAATCAAAATCAACCATGTTTAAAAAACTCTATTATTTTCAAAGAATGTTTAATAAATGTGTAAATTTGCCACAATCAACTTATAAACTTGCTGTAATATAATTTATTATCATTGAAAATTTATTTCAATTCATATTTTTTTGTCTTAGTACCATAGGGTTTCAGTGCTTAAAAACGATACGAGTATATTTAAAAAGATATCACCGATCTAAACAAAAAGCTGGTAAACGGCTGACGTTATCACCCGCTAAAGGATCGTATTAAACCATAAAAAAATTAATTTAATTTGAAGTATATTATCATTATGAGATAATAAATAGCATACAATATATTTATGGACTGTACTGAATAAATGAAATACGGAGTGTTCCAAAAGTCTTGCCCACATTTCGACATTGAAAATCTCGGAAACTATTAAAGATATAAAAACGCATCTGGTCAAATCAGAAAGCTTGTTATTTCAAGTTTTACATGAAATGTTCAAAGATGTTCAATGTGAGCACCATTTGTTACACGACACACATCAAGCCGATAGTCAAATTCTTGCCAAACGCGTCCCAGCATTGCATTGTCAATGGTTGAAACAGCTTCTGTTATTCGTGCTTTGAGTTGAAGGGCGTCCCGTTCTTTTAGCTGGACATAAGCACCCATCCGTTGTGAATTTACTATGCCATCTCACTATGGACTTCCTGTATGGTGGCTCCTTTCCGAATTTTTCGGCGAAATGCACGTTGAACAACAGTGCATGACTCAAGTTTTTGCAAATTCAAGCAAACAAAACGCCTTTTCTGGTTGAGAGAACGCCATTATTGGGACTGAAAAGAAATAAAAAAATTAATAGCCTTACAAAAAACTTGATGCAATTAGCTTTAAAATAGCAAAACTTTTATCTTAATACCATTCATAGTTAAGGAGATATGAGAACTTCAAATTGGGTCAACACTTTTGGAACACCCTGAATTTTTTTAAAAAAAAGCACACCCAGAATAAAAATCAACCATGTTTAAAAAAGTCGATTTGCCACAATCAACTTATTGACTTGCTGTAATAATAATTTATTATTATTAAAAATTTATTTAAACTCATATTTTTATATTTTGTCTTACTACGATAAAGTTTTAGTAGTTAAAATATTTAATATATTTAAAAAGATATTTTTTTTAAGAAGGGTTATAAATAAATGAGTACATGAAAAATGCACATTGTAATATATTTTTTTTTAATGTTTTTTATTGATCGCAGAGTTATGGTAGGTATCACGCGAAGTATAACAGAACCGGGCGTGACAAGTGAACCCTTAATAGACTCGTTAATTTAATCTAAAAACGAAAATCAACTATAAAATACACCCCCCAACCCCTCCCACTGTCCCACCCCTTCAGCTTGAAACCACCCTTAAAGCTTGTATTTCTAGTAGTCGAATAAGTGAAGGGGGGTGGGAGAATAAGGGTTGGTCATTATAAATCCTTGGCTTAAGGGTGGTTTTGAGAACATGTTTAGAAGTGGGTGGGGGAGGGGGTGAAATATCGATTGAGACTAATCGAGACCTTCGTGACCCTTCCACCCCACTATTCCATCCCCCATTATCAAAACACTACCCCCTTTTTTGGAAAATACGTTGTAATGTCTTAATAATTTTTTTTTTTTTTAACATCTTTATTAACTGACCATTATCTTTCTTTATACCTTATTAGTCAGGGTTGCTATTATACATATTAACATACATATGTAACCATGTATGAATAAATAGATTTTTATGCAAATATATTGGTATAAATATCGGATTTTTTCCTAGACTGCTCTGTAGGGGAGAGGCCATTTTTACCGCCTCGAGGCGGTTATTGATAATCCCCGTTTCAAGAGGGCTGAAGATCCCACCTGCCCATGCGGGGGACCTCCTGAGACCATCTCGCATATTCTGGAGGAATGTAATTTGTATGCTGGGCCTAGGTTTCGGTTGGAAATCAAGACGGGTCACTTCGTCGCACAGTTGTATCCTCAGGTATTCAGGGGAAGGTTTGCTGCCGCCTTCAAGGAATTTGTGTGTGACATTGGAAGGATAAAGAATGCTCGATTTCCTGCTCTGACGTCCTTATGATTGCTCTTCGGCTACTGTCTCTTGGTTTTCTGTTCCTGGTGTTTTTGTTTTTATGTTGCTTGATGTCTGTCGTGGTTGCCCGCCTCCGCGAGGTCCACCTTGGGCACTCCGGGTATTGCTGGGGGAGTGGCCTTCCTGTCGCTTCGCTTGCACTCCGCGGTGTGGCTAAATGGCACCACGTAAAAAACATCGACCTGCTCTGCTTTGTTCCATATAATGGTCGGAAGGCTTTGGTGTATAGTAATAAATCAAAACAGGTTATTGGTAATCCGTTAACCTTCAAAATTCCAGAAAGTCCTCAAAATATTTATTTTCATAGAATTACAATCAAGCATCTAATTTTAGACTGCTGTTATTAGTCCTAGACTTTTATCTTATTACAGTACTCGTATACATGTACAGTCCTATACATACAGTCGTCGTATAAATTAGAGACTGTGAGTGTGTTCTTTTGATTTCTCTATGTGTCTTTGTCTATATTGAACTTATATATTTTATATATATATATATATATATATATATATATATATATATATATATATAATAAACTAGAACTTAAAAAGAACACATAGAAAGGAAATCACTGAACTCACTACTATATTTCGATGTCCTCGTCTTCAGGAAAAGATGTGAATCGCTCCAAAGGCTGATAACGACTATATATATATACAGTCTATGAGAAAGAAAACAAAAGATTTTTTTAAAAAAAATGTATAATTCAATTTAAAAAAAAAGAAGATAAATTAAATTAATTGGCTATGGAAATAAAAATAACAAATTATCAACCCCCTTTAAAAAAAAAGTTTAGAAAACTTTAAAATAAACTTATTTTTAATTTCCAAATATTACTGTTAAAAATCCGTTTTAAAACTCTATTATACACATAAAAGGGGCCAGGTTAGCTCAGTGGTTAACGCTTATTAACCAAAAGCTTCGTCCATAATTCTTATTTATGTATCATGTCTTTTGTTCATCCCTCAGTTTTTATTTTATTTATTTTTATTATTATTTTTCATTTTCCTATTTTAATTTAATCTTAAATTCATTCTTGTCTACGTATTCTCTGTGACTGGGCGCATATGTGGCAACATTGTTGGTCTCCAACTGTCTCTGTACCAGTTCGCTTGGTTTCCCTCTCTTATCTCTCCTAAAGACGGTTCAACCGAAAGTTAGAGACTGTAAGTGTGTGCTTTTAATTTCTCTATATTTCTTTGTGTACATGGAACTATATATATATATATATATATATATATTATATATATATATATACCACAGTAGTAGTTTGCTTCTCAACGCGAGTACTTCGCACTTCTTCCCGATGACGGCGGATGTCGAAATATCGAAGTGAGTTCTGTAGTGTCTTTCTGTGTTCTTTTCTATGTGTTAAAGTGTTTATTGTCCACACGGACCTTTCATTTTATTCGAAGTATATATATATATATAAAATAAATTAAAAACGAAGGAAACACACAGAAAAGACACAGGCTTAACTCACATCGATATTTCGACCATCGTCGTCATCAGGAGGTGTGAAGAGCGAAGAGTCCCGCAGGAAGGCAGGGATATATTATATATATATATATATATATAGATATATTATATTCGTATAAATGGGCAGCAAATCTTCTTCTAAACAAATGTTGTTGAAGGCCACAGCGGCTTCAGTATTTACGATCTTTCTCAGTAATTGTTCCTTTTTTCTGAACACTTTCCGGTGTTGAACATTTAATTGGTGGAGTAACTCTCCTAGGTACATTTTAACTACACTGTTTTTGAATACCTTTACTTATCTATATTATATCAAGCAGATATTAATATATATATATATATATATATATATATATATATATATATATATCAATGATCAAACCACAATAAGAAATGGGAAAACAAGACTAAGATCTTTCAACCGTAACAAGCGGTCTTCGTCAGAGTCAAAAACCCAACTGAACTGACGAAGACCGCTTGTTACGGTTGAAAGATCTTAGTCTTGTTTTCCCATTTCTTATTGTGGTTTGATCATTGATTGTTGTTTCACGTGTTTATGTGAAATCTTTTTATATATATATATATATATATTAATATTTCACAATGAAATTAATTTGGAAACAATGCTCTAAGGCTTTTCGTCAACAAATTGTCAGAGAGCAAGTGAACTAAAAAAAATAATAAATACTTGTTAACCTGCTTGATTGAAGTCTCTAGAATTGTTGGTAACCCTGAATGTGTTTAATGATCCAATAATTGAAGAAGACTTCATATTTTTATGTATATATTGTTGGATAGAGAGGAGCAGATAGATAAAAAAAAGAATAAGGAGCAAGAGTGTAAAACAGAAGGGAGGGGGAGAGAGAGAGAGGAGAGAGAGAGAGAGAGAGAGAGAGAGAAGAGAGAGAGAGAGAGAGAGGTAAAATAGAATGCAATGAAGGAAGAGAGGATAGGGGATTGAGTTGGTGAGAGATGGTTGATTTTTTGATATCTATTATTCAAAGGAAATGCACGTTTAGAGAAAAAACTCCCGAGTGTAATGAAATAGATTTTCTGGTTTGGTTGGTGGGAGTATATGTGTATGTAAGTCAGTGAGATCTAGAGAGAGAGCGAGAGAGAGGGGGAAGTGAAGGAGAGAGCAGGGGAGAGAGAAGTGGAGGATAGAGCGGGAGTCTTTGGGAGAGAGAGAGAGAGAGAGAGAGGGCGTGAAAGGGGAAGTGGAGGAGAGAGTGGGAGATTTTGAGAGAGAGAGAGAGAGAGAGAGAGAGAGGAGAGAGAGAGGGAGATGGAGGAAGGAGTGGAGAGAGAGAGTGGGAGATTTTGAGAGAGAGAGAGAGAGAGAGAGAGAGAGAGAGAGAGAGAGAGAGAGAGAGAGAAGGGGAAGTGGAGGAGAGAGTGGGAGATTTTGAGAGAGAGAGAGAGAGAGAGAGAGAGAGAGAGAGAGAGAGAGAGAGAGAGAGAGAAGAGGAGAGAGAGAGGAGATGAGAGAGAGGAGAGAGAGAGAGAGAGAGAGAGAAGAGAGAGAGAGAGAGAGAGAGAGAGAGAGAGAGAGAGAGAGAGAGAGGGGAAGTGGAGGAGAGAGTGGGAGATTTTGAGAGAGAGAGAGAGGAGAGAAAGGGGAAGTGGAGAGAGAGTGGGAGAGAGAGAGAGAGAGAGAGAGAGAGAGAGAGAGAGAGAGAGAGAGGGGAAGTGGAGGAGAGAGTGGGAGATTTTGAGAGAGAGAGAGAGGGTGTGAAAGGGGAAGTGGAGGAGAGAGTGGGAGATTTTGAGAGAGAGAGAGAGTGATAGAGAGATTTGGTGAGGGGGGAGTGGAGGAGAGAATAAGAGAGAGGGGCATACACCACATAAATGGAAAATTAACACACTTATATGTGGTTTTGAGAGACATATTATATCCTTTATATACTTGTCTGAGACTGTGAGAGAGATAGAGGTGAAAGTGGAGGAGAGCGCGGGAGAGAGAGAGTGAGAGTGTGAGAGAGTGTATAACACGTACCCTTACTAAGACCCAGGTCAATAGAAAGACAAAAAGAGTGTGTTTGATACTTGGCCCTAAGGGCTTATCTCTTTCTTTGTCTTTCAATCCGACATGTTTACTCTTAGAAAAGAGCTTACTTCTTACTTGAATAAACCCTTTGCCTTCCACCTTTTCCAAGCAAAAAACCTTCAATTATATTACTCACACATTGTGATATTAACGAAATTAACACTATTCTTTATTAAACAATGTTATGTAACAAATTCTGAGTTTAACAATTGGAAGAAACGTTAAAAACGCATACACGTCGACCGTGCGCTAGAGAGTTAATAATTCTTCACGAGTTACAACGGTCTTGATATAGAAGTGAGTTGGGGTAATTCAGGGTACTCTCATGTATTTACTTTGTTCTCTATCTTATAGTATATATATATATATATCATGATGTCCTTTTCTTGACCAACTGTTCATATATTTTTTTGAGATTTATTGAGGGTTTTTGGTCTAATGTTCAAAAAACTTCGTTGCCAACGTTTCGATATATATTTATATCATCTTCAGGGCTAAAAACATTGTTACATAGAGCACACTTATTTCAACAAAACTGGTATGCTATTAAATAGCTAATTAAAATAGCATACCAGTTTTGTTGAAATAAGTGTGCTCAATGTAACAATGTTTTTAGCCCTGAAGATGATATAAATATATATCGAAACGTTGGCAACGAAATTTTTTGAATATTAGACCAAAAACCCTCAATAAATCTCAAATATATATATAACACCAAAAAACTCACTACAATATTTCGACATTCGTCGTCATCGGGCAGAAGTAGTCCCTTTGAGTAACTGAAGCTAACTCAATAACTTGAATATATAACTTGAAATAGCTAACTCAAGATATATATATATCTTTTTTAAATACAAAAAATATTGAAAATATTGTTTCTGAAACTAAGACTTAAAACAATGCCAATTGGATTGATTTTTCAATGTTATCTCTATAACAGGTTTGACTTAATTATTTGTTTCTTTTTACAGGTTTTAGGGTATTTTCATTAAAAGACATTGGTAACACTGTTTCTTGTGAAGTATACTACTGGTTATTCCATTAAGGCAGCATCACAATCTAAAGCTGGTATTCCCCTGCATCCCCCCTCCCTCCCTCCTTCTCTCATCCTCACCCCTTCCAGTTCTTATTGTATTATCAAGCCACCCTCTTATCAAGGCCTTAAACTCCTTAACAAATCTAACCCCTTTTTCTTTCCATTTCTCATCTCTCTCCCATCCCCCTAGTACAAACTTTCTTTCAACCCCCTCCCACCCCCTATATTTCATCCCTTTTAATACAAATCCCCATTCCCACCCCTTTTGTAATAAACTCTAAGCCAGTATTTCAGTTTGTTTTCTTCAGAAATCGTTTTTAATTATTCTATTTTCACATTTTGTGTTTTTTTTTTTGCAACAATAATACTCAACTTTACCAGTTATACTTATTTTCGACTTATGAGTTTGTTTGATATGATTTGTTTGTTCTTCAAACGCTTTATGTCAAGGGGTTGCAAAACTTTTTTTGGGTTTTACCCCAATAGGAGTGAAATGAATTTACCCCAGCATTTGAAAGCACTTTGGTGGACAAACCAATACTGATAGAATTCATGGATGTTGAATAAAAAAAATTTATAATAGAAAAATCTTTAATTGTTAATTTTATCTACTATAGGAACTCAAAGTGTGGTTTTTTGGAATTGAAATTGAAAGATCTTAGTATTTTCTTATTGTGGTTTGATCATTGATTGTTATTTCACGTGTTTATATGAAATCATTATATATATATAAATACTTTTTCGATGAATATATGATCCGAAATGGACAAATACAGTTCAATGTACATGAAAAAACATAGAGGCATTAAAAACACACACTTACAGTCTCTAATTTTCGGTTGAACCGTATTCAGGAGAGATATGAGAGGGAAACCAAGCGCACTGGTACAGAGTCGATTGGGTCACCAACTTGCGGGACTCTTCGCTCTTCACACCTCCTGATGATGACGATGGTCGAAATATCGATGTAAGGTTATGTCTGTGTCTTTCTGTGTGTTTCCTTCGTTTTGAATTTATTTTATATGTATATATATAATATATATAAAGTACTTATGAGTTAATGTCGAGTGTGACAGAAGTTTACCGGAGTGTGAAGTACCCGAAGTTCACAAGTACGCTTGGTTTCCCTGTCTCTTCTGCCCTAATGACGCTGAAACCAAAAAGTAGAGACTGTAAGTGTGTTTTTCTATTTACTGTGCCTCTATAGTTTACTCTTAAACGATTGCTGCCCTTTGTGTATCATTTTGTCCTTTTTTGATCATGATATCATATATATATATATAAAACCATATAAATTGTTAACTATAATGTACTTCATAATTTTGCTTACGAAGGCATAGAATTATTATTTATTCATATTTATAAATATGAATTTAATTATATAATGAATTATATGACTTTAATTATATATATAAATATGAATTGAAATATAAATATTTATTTACAAAGTTATTTAAACGAAAAAAGTATGTTGCTCATAAAATTCCAAATTAATTGGATGTAATTGTTCTGATTGGTCAATTAGAAGCACTTTGTTAACCAATGACTGGATGATTCATAATGAATACGTTGTTTGATTGGGTAATTAAACTGGATGAGTCAGAACATTCTAACCAATAGATTATTTTTAATTATTTTCTTTCTTTATTTATAAGGATCTTAATTATTTAATCCTAATAAAATTGAAGAATAATAAAGATGTTTCGAATTTAATTATATTAATTTTAAGCATTGAATATCAACGCAATAAGGCTTGGCTCATATTGTAAAACATTATATCCAAAGTTTATTTTAATTTCTATAACCTGCTTAAGTTTACTGCCTTCATGTTTACCTAGTTAGCACGATCTTCTTTGGTTGTTAAACTACTTAATTGTTGTGACCTTTCAGTTATCACACAAGGTTGAAAGGGAATAATTTCTAAATATAGGTAATAGATAATTATCATCTATAATAGTAAAAACTATAATTACTACAGTATATGTATATATTAGAAGATTTCACATAAAACTCGTGAATAGCAATCAATGATCAAACCTCAATATGAAATGGGGAAACAAGACCGCTTGTTATGGTTGAAAGATCTTAGTCTTTTTCATTTTATCATTGATAATAATATATATATATATATATATATATATATATATATATATATATATATATAGACAGTAAAATTGATTTGTTATTCCACAATTAATTTATGAATTAGATTTAAATTTGTTACCAGACTATAGTGTTTCTGAAAATCCAATATAGTCTGGTAACAAATTTAAATATATATATATATATAAAGATTTCACATAAACACGTGAAATAACAATCAATGATCAAACCATAATAAGAAATGGGAAAACAAGACTAAGATCTTTCAACCGTAACAAGCGGTCTTAGTCAGAGTTGGGTTTTTGACTCTGACGAAGACCGCTTGTTATGGTTGAAAGATCTTAGTCTTGGTTTCCCATTTCTTATTGTGGTTTCATCAATATATATATATATATATATATATATATATATATATATATATATATATATTAAATCAATTAAAAAAGGTAGCACACAATAGAAACAGGAATAACTCACTTCCATATTTCGACCATCGTCGTCATCAGGAGGTGAAGAGTACCGCAGGAAGGCAGAGCGGCAGTGCGGGACTCTTCACCTCCTGATGATGACGATGTCGGAATATAGAAGTGAGTTATTCCTGTGTCTATCTGTGTGCTATCTTTTTTAATTGGTTTTTAATTAAAGGTCCGTTGGACAGTTTCATTTAATTATTATATATATATGTAAAGAAATTTCAAATAAACAGGTGAAATAACAATCAATGATCAAACCACAATAAGAAATGGGAAAACAAGACAAAGATCTTTCAACCGTAATAAGCGGTCTTCGTCAAAGTCAAAAACCCAACTGATCTTAGTCTTGTTTTCTTAGTCCTTTTGCCGACGTTTCGACATATATTTATGTCATCTTCAGGGCTTGGAAATTTGTTTATGTTGCTGCATACCTATTTACATGATGGCTACTATTCATGTAAATAGGTATGCAACATAAACAGATTTTCAAACCCTGAAGATGACATAAATATATGTCGAAACGTCGGCAAAATGACTAGATTAAAATCATTGGACTTCAGCCCTCAAAAAAATTACATCATATAAATATTGGGTCAAGAACAGAAATCATTATATATATATATAATTATTGTCGTATATAGGTATTGTCGATTTATTCATGCGGGAGATGAATAAATCTGAGCACGTCGTCCCTCGGAGAAGGACGTTAAACTGTCGGTCCCGAGCCTGTACGATGTCAGGTACTCGTTAAAGATCCCTACTCTAAATACATTTGAGTTAGGCAAAATTTAGGACTCCCACTGTAGAATCAATCTTCATTGAGTGGTATCACAAATAGTCAATTCTTGGCCTACGTGTGTTCCCTTGTGGGACTGCCACTGCAACCTAACCTGACCTTATATAAATATATTTATAAAAAAAAGTTATTTTGAAGGAAGCCCAAGCCCGAGCAGTTCTAACAAATTGACATTTTGGGTCGGTTCCATCTCCGGCATAGGATCAGATCTCTAATTAGAAAACACTAAAGCTATCTATCATGTTTACTTTTGAGTAATTTGATTTGTTTTTGCAATATTTTCTATGATTCTTATTCACTTTCTTGTTCATTTCTTTATTTTATTTTTTTCAACATGTTTAGACTGTTGAACGGTCTTTTTTATGCTGATTCAGATTCCACACCTGGCCACGTTTAATATATCTCTTGTTGGGGGGGGGGGGGGGGGGGCAGGGGGGTTTGATTAATGAGCACTAATGACCAATGAATTCCTTGTACTTGAGTTGTTATCTTTACAAAGACAGATGGACAGTCTAGCCTTCCAGACAAGGCTGCTTTTTGTCATCCCGCCAGGGTGCAGGGTAGTCGTGCATCTATCAATGCATTAGAAAATTCCACCACCTCACTTTACCACGCCAACAAAAAAACAAACCAGACTCAAAGCCCAGCTATTCCATTATCTTTGTTAAAGCAACAACATATTACATTCATATCTTTTAATAATGTTTATCTTGTTATCTTTATATTTAGCAACCGCTTTTGAATTCTTTAATAATTCCTATAGTATATATGAGAAAATGATTCAAAGAAACAAAATGTTGTTTTTTGAAAGTTGAATATGAACCCGTCAAACCGATTTGTAACACTGGTCAATACATTTTTTGGCGCCCGAATTTCTAAGCTGATTTATATTAATTTAAGGGTGCTGATTTCAAAAATAATACTAATTTTTCGCATTAGGTCAAGTTATTGATGTAAAGTTTGCTATTACATATTTTTTCCCTTAAAATAATGCATATTTGTAAGTACATTCTAGAATAATAATTACAACATTAGGTTGTTATTGTGATATATTATCATAAAATGATTATGACATAACAAACCATAAAGATTTGACTTCCGTTGAAGATTTTTTATCCATTTTTCCGTTGGTAAGGTAACAAGCTAGCCTTGAGTAAGTTTATTGAATTTGTTTTGGTGTTTTTAAAGTAAAAATGACAAATGTCCATTGTTTATTGTTTTTTTTTGTTAGTTTATAGCCCTGAGGATGTCTTAAAATAAAGACGAAACGTTGGCAAAAAGATGATTCCGTATATTAACTCTGACCAAATTCCAAGAAGAAGAAAAAAAGTGTTTGTTATATATATACTGATAAAAGTATCGACCGTGGAATTGAAACAAAACTAAAGTTTGTCGGGACTCGGTCAGTTCTGGACTGACAGAACTGACCGAGTCACGATAAACTTTAGTTTTGTATATACCTATATATATGATCAAACCACAATAAGAGAATGGGAAAACAAGACTAAGATCAGTTGGGTTTTTGACTCTGACGAAGACCGCTTGTTATAGCTAAAGGTCTTAGTCTTGTTCGACCATTACGGTCGAAATATTGAAAAGTGAGTCTTTGTTATGTTTCAGTCTATGTGTCACAGTTTATTTTATGTGTTACCTGTCCTGCCGGACCGTTTTTGGTTTATCATGTTATATATATATATATATATATATATATATATATAAAATAAATTCAAAACTAAGGAAACACACAGAGAGACACAGACATAACTCACATCGATATTTCGACCATCGTCGTCATCAGGAGGTGTGAATAGACACTTTGCTCTGCGGTGGCGGAGTCACTGCCCTGCCTTCCTGCGGGACTCTTCGCTCTTCACACCTCCTGACGACGACGATAGTCGAAATATCGATGTGAGTTATGTCTGTGTCTTTCTGTGTGTTTCCTTCGTTTTGAATTTATTTTATATACATATAAACATCGAAGATATAGTGATACTGACAAAGACCAAACGTGTTGGTTAGAGGGTCTCAGTACTATTTCTCAATTTGTTATTGTGTGTTGGGTGTTCGCTTTCTTTCATCTATAGTGGGATTTTGTTTTAACATATATGTATTTTGTTTTAGGTTGCAGATACTACAAGTTCCCCCTGATACGTCACACTCGAGCTCCGAGGAGGCACATATTTGGTTTTCGAATGCGCGATATACACCAGGCCTAAATTTAAAGAGATAAACTTGTTTAAAAAGGTTAGTAATTTTTTTTTTATTTTATGAAACATTTGTTTATTTTCCTATTTATTTAATTTTTATTGTATTCTGCGCCTTTAAAAGAAATTTTAATTTAATCTTTTAATTAATTATTTATTTAAATTAATGTTTTATTAATTTTAATATATAATTTATTTTTTGATTCTGATTATATTTTTTACATTTTCTTTTTTTTCATTATTTATTTATTTTTTATGTCTGTATACTGTTTTTGTAATTATTTCTCAGGTTTTTACAGATTCATAGTTAAGTTTTTTACTTCCGTTGAACTGTGTACGTATGTGGCAACACTGTTTGTCTCCAACCGTCGCAAGTGAAGCCAGTAGAATACTGGTTTCTGTGAGTTGACCGGGGAAAGATATGTGATTATTTTAGATAGTGACAAATAGGAGAAGAATAGTTTTTTGATATATATATATAATATGATCAAACCACAATAAGAAATGGGAAAACAAGACTAAGATCTTTCAACCGAAACAACCGGTTTCGTCAGAGTCAAAAACCCAACTGAAAAACTCAACCTCAGTTGGGTTTTTGACTCTGACGAAGATCACGTGTTTATGTGAAATATTTTTATATATATATATATATTCGAAAAAGAGTCAGAGGGAGAGAGAGAGAGAGAGAGAGAGAGAGAGAGAGAGAGAGAGAGTGAGAAAGAAAGGAAGAGAGAGTGGTAATTTACGACAATATAATACAGTCATTCATCTAATTCTCTGTGAGTCATAATTCCTATTAGAAGCCTAACATATTAAGGGAAAAAATGAAAAAAAAATAATAACTCATTCGTCATTGGTAAGTCATTTTTTTTCTACTTCCTCCCATCTAGTGACTTACACACCCTATTAAAAATAAAGAGAAAAAGGTTGATTCTTTTATTTTTAATTTTAAATTTAGTTAGACACCTCTTAGAGGGTTATTAATGGTTTATTTTGAGTTGAGAGGGTGTTAGGAACATAAAAAAATTTTTTTTTCCTCCTGCCTTCGTCTATCACCTTCTCTATATAATACGCATGCGGTCTTGCAGGAAGGGTAAGTTAACAAGGTTTGTTGGAGTTAGGGGTTTTTTTTTTCTTGAGGCAACACTGTCTTGTCTAAACTGATAGCTTTTAGTTCTGCTTAGTTGGTTGCTTTTAACTTTTTAATTTTCTAGATATATGAAGCTTTACTATTTTTGTTTGCCAGTTTATCACTTTCTTTCTATATATAACTTTACCAATATACTCCTAATATTTCATCTTTCTCTAAGCTAAAAGTGTTTTTAATTGTATTAATTAGTACTAATTGAATAAGTTTTTAATTAGGCGTGCCAGTGAATACCGCTTTTATGACTCTCTCAAGACGCTAATAGCATTACTGGGTAATATTGCTGTAGCAAGAGTTATGGAATCGCGAAACTATTTTTAGGGATTCGGTGACATTATTTCTTAATGTACCATTCTTTCGGAGATTTGTATAGAGAGGGTGTCATTATACCCTACTTATATATGTTGGGGTTATTTTGAGATCCCTTATCAATCTGTCATTCACGCTCTTACTCTCTCTCTCGTTGGAGATATTTTGAGGTTACTATCTTACTTTCAACTTTCTTTCTTCAAATTAATGTCTCACACCTTCTATCCTTCTCTCTCTCTTTCTGTATCCCTATCACTCTTTCTATTTTACTCTTGGTACGAAATATTTTGAGGTTTACTACCTTGCTTTGTACTACCTCCTTCATACCAATCCCTCACTCTTTTCTCACTCTCTCTCTCTCTCTCTCTCCCTCTTGTTAGAATTGTTTATTTAGCATTCATCTTGCCTTCTTCATACCAGTCTTTCAGCCATCTTCTCCCTCTCTCCCTCTCTCTCTCATTCACTTTCTCTCTCTATCTCTCTGTCTGTCTCTCTCGCTCTCTCTCTCCCTCTTGTTAGAATTGTTTATTTAGCATTCATCTTGCCTTCTTCATACCAGTCTTTCAGCCATCTTCTCCCTCTCTCCCTCTCTCTCTCATTCACTTTCTCTCTCTATCTCTCTGTCTGTCTCTCTCGCTCTCTCTCTCTCTGTCTCCCCTTACCTCAATTTTACTCCTTCTCGCCCATCCTCTGTTGTAATTGTTTTGAGGTTTACTATCTTGCCTTCAACTTATCTTCTTCATATCAATCCCTCATTCTCTTTCTTCCTCTCTCTCATTGTATACTTTTGAGGTTTACTATCTTGCCTTCAACTTACCTTCTTCATATCAATCCCTCATTCTCTTTCTTCCTCTCTCTCATTGTATACTTTTGAGGTTTACTATCTTGCCTTCAACTTACCTTCTTCATATCAATCCCTCATTCTCATTTCTTCCTCTCTCTCTTGTATACTTTTGAGGTTTACTATCTTGCCTTCAACTTACCTTCTTCATATCAATCCCTCATTCTCTTTCTTCCTCTCTCTCAGTTGTATACTTTTGAGGTTTACTATCTTGCCTTCAACTTACCTTCTTCATATCAATCCCTCATTCTCTTTCTTCCTCTCTCTCATTGTATACTTTTGAGGTTTACTATCTTGCCTTCAACTTACCTTCTTCATATCAATCCCTCATTCTCTTTCTTCCTCTCTCTCATTGTATACTTTTGAGGTTTACTATCTTGCCTTCAACTTACCTTCTTCATATCAATCCCTCATTCTCTTTCTTCCTCTCTCTCATTGTATACTTTTGAGGTTTACTATCTTGCCTTCAACTTACCTTCTTCATATCAATCCCTCATTCTCTTTCTTCCTCTCTCTCATTGTATACTTTTGAGGTTTACTATCTTGCCTTCAACTTACCTTCTTCATATCAATCCCTCATTCTCTTTCTTCCTCTCTCTCATTGTATACTTTTGAGGTTTACTATCTTGCCTTCAACTTACCTTCTTCATATCAATCCCTCATTCTCTTTCTTCCTCTCTCTCATTGTATACTTTTGAGGTTTACTATCTTGCCTTCAACTTACCTTCTTCATATCAATCCCTCATTCTCTTTCTTCCTCTCTCTCATTGTATACTTTTGAGGTTTACTATCTTGCCTTCAACTTACCTTCTTCATATCAATCCCTCATTCTCTTTCTTCCTCTCTCTCTTGTATACTTTTGAGGTTTACTATCTTGCCTTCAACTTACCTTCTTCATATCAATCCCTCATTCTCTTTCTTCCTCTCTCTCATTGTATACTTTTGAGGTTTACTATCTTGCCTTCAACTTACCTTCTTCATATCAATCCCTCATTCTCTTTCTTCCTCTCTCTCATTGTATACTTTTGAGGTTTACTATCTTGTCTTCAACTTACCTTCTTCATATCAATCCCTCATTCTCTTTCTTCCTCTCTCTCGTTGTATACTTTTGAGGTTTACTATCTTGCCTTCAACTTACCTTCTTCATATCAATCCCTCATTCTCTTTCTTCCTCTCTCTCGTTGTATACTTTTGAGGTTTACTATCTTGCCTTCAACTTATCTTCTTCATATCAATCCCTCATTCTCTTTCTTCCTCTCTCTCATTGTATACTTTTGAGGTTTACTATCTTGCCTTCAACTTACCTTCTTCATATCAAACCCTCATTCTCTTTCTTCCTCTCTCTCATTGTATACTTTTGAGGTTTACTATCTTTCCTTCAACTTACCTTCTTCATATCAATCCCTCATTCTCTTTCTTCCTCTCTCTCATTGTATACTTTTGAGGTTTACTATCTTGCCTTCAACTTACCTTCTTCATATCAATCCCTCATTCTCTTTCTTCCTCTCTCTCATTGTATACTTTTGAGGTTTACTATCTTGTCTTCAACTTACCTTCTTCATATTAATCCCTCATTCTCTTTCTTCCTCTCTCTCGTTGTATACGCTTTGAGGTTTACTATCTTGCGTTCTACTGTTTTCCAGCATAACAATCTCTCTCTCTCTCTCTCTCTCTCTCTCTCTCTCTCTCTCTCTCTCTCTCTCTCTCTCTCTTCTTATCTCACCATTACTCTTTCTCTCCTATCCTTTGTTGGAATTGTTTTGAGCATTACTACCTTACCTTCAATTTTCCATGTGCACACGAATTCTCTACTTGTAATTGTAATTGTTTACAATTACAATCTCTTTATCTGTTTATCATCTATCTCTCTCTTCTTCTCTCTCATTCAGAAGAAGGTATCAAAGTACCAGCAGGTTATTATCAACCAGGGTCTTGTGAATATCCGGGCATAGTCATCCACATCTTGAAGAGTGACAATTTGCGAACATACCTGCCTTGACATCGCGCAAGGTCATTGTACCACGGTCAATAGTTTATAACTAGTCAACTAGCTATTCAAGACCGAAACATTTAATAGTTTGAAAAAAAGAAAGATCTATTACTGGAGAAGGTCAGTGGAATCTGTTTGACTATTAAAAGAATCAGCCTGTAGATAAGATAAGGCAAGGTCTGGAGCTGCGCGGACTGGGGGTTTATCGCAGGATAAATATCCTGTCTGACGAGCCTCATTGCAGTCTTATCAAACCATTATCACACTCCGAGTAGATTTATTACTATTAGTAGACAGGGAGCAACACGAAATGAGTAGTCCATGTTAAAAAAGTAGTGATTTACAAAGTGGAATCTGGTCAGTGACTAGGGTTGTCAGACTTCCAGATTTAGCAGGGCACGTCCCGAATTTGATCATCTTGTCCCCTGTTCCGGATAGGAGTTGTCAGACGGGATATGCTGTCTGACCTGCTGATTTAGCAGGTCATGTCCCGAATTTGATTATTTTGTCCCGTGTCCCGGATAGGACTTGTCAGAAGTCCTGTTTTTTCGGGACATGTCCCGAATTTGATCATTTTGTCCTGTGTTCCGGATAGGAGTTGTCAGACCTCCCGATTTAGCAGGTCATGTCCCGAATTTGATCATTTTGTCCCCTGTTCCGGATAGGAGTTGTCAGACCTCCCGATTTAGCAGGTCATGTCCCGAATTTGATCATTTTGTCCCCTGTTCCGGATAGGAGTTGTCAGACCTCCCGATTTAGCAGGTCATGTCCCGAATTTGATCATTTTGTCCCAGTTCGATAGAGTTGTAGACTCCGATTTAGCAGCATGTCCAATTTGATCGTTTGTTACTGTTGAATAGATCTGTCAGCCTCCGTTAGCAGGTTGTCCCATTTATCTTTTGTGTTGTGATTTGATCGTTTTTCACGTGTATGTCGAATTTTTGATATTTGTATATGTAACGAGTATTGCTTGTAAGATGAAAGGTCTGGATTCCAATTATCAGGGTCTAAGATATTAGAACCTTGATTTGGTAATTCTACGAAATGAATTAAATATTTTGAGTAATTTCTAGAATTTTGTTTGGAGGTTAATGGATTATGAAGGGCAAGCGAGGGAGGGCGTCAAATCTAACGACCGCACCGGGGGGCTACGCCAAGGAGGTTATTTAAAAGTAAGAGAAGCTCTTGTTTGTGTTGACCACCAAAGGGCCGTTTGTTTATTAATTCATTCGAAGGGTCTGGCCAGAAAAAAAAAACCAAGGGGTAATGGAGGGGGGGGGGACGGACTGACTTGCACTTATCTTGATACATGACGCATTCAGTTCAACCATTAAGAGATTCATCGAAGCGTGCTTCCTTTCTGTGACGTCATCCACTTGGAAACACTCGTCACGACCTTTCGTCAACAGACGGCCAGCCTTCATCCGGTCTTATGGAAAGAATGAATAACAGCTGCGGTTTGAAAAGGGAAAGGAATTGTTTTAGGATTGCTTTGGGCATTATGGGAACCACCTGGAGCATGCGATGATGACGGTGTTAAATTACTTTTAATTGATGTATTTAATTAACCTGATTACAGAATTAGACCATTAATTAGAAAAGGAACATTAGGAACATCTAATGCCAATAATAAAGAAAGACTCTGCGTAAACATGTGCATTATTGTGAAAGATTTTTTAATCAATCAAATGAAAAAGAACAATGATTAGGATAGAATAATGTTTAAAATGAAACTAGGATGAAAAATAAAAATGATTAGGATATAATAATGTTTAAAATGAAACTAGGATGAAAAATAAAAATGATTAGGATATAATAATGTTTAAAATGAAACTAGAATGAAAAATAAAAATGATTAGGATAGAATAATGTTTAAAATGAAACTAGGATGAAAAATAAAAATGATTAGGATATAATAATGTTTAAAATGAAACTAGGATGAAAAATAAAAATGATTAGGATATAATAATGTTTAAAATGAAACTAGGATGAAAAATAAAAATGATTAGGATATAATAATGTTTAAAATGGAAATAGGATGAAAAATAAAAATGATTAGGATATCATAATGTTTAAAATGAAACTAGGATGAAAAATAAAAATGATTAGGATATAATAATGTTTAAAATGAAACTAGGATGAAAAATAAAAATGATTAGGATATAATAATGTTTAAAATGAAACTAGGATGAAAAATAAAAATGATTAGGATATAATAATGTTTAAAATGAAACTAGGATGAAAAATAAAAATGATTAGGATATAATAATGTTTAAAATGAAACTAGGATGAAAAATAAAAATGATTAGGATATCATAATGTTTAAAATGAAACTAGGATGAAAAATAAAAAAGATTAGGATATCATAATGTTTAAAATGAAACTAGGATGAAAAAGATAAATGATAAATGGTTCTGCGTCAAAACGTTAATTTGTTTTCCTTAACATGGAATCCTAAAATAACGAGAGTTCATTTTCCAGTTCTGTGGTATAAGACTAAGTGTTAGAAGTTAAAAAAATATAGAAATATGTTTCTTTTTAAATTTTATTAAGAAGAATATTTTTTGTTTAGTGGGACCTTTTTGCTTTGCTTTTATTAAATTGTTATAAGATTTTTATTTTTTTTTTTGTGACTTAGGGTCGTGGAAGCTCGCCTCCGCGTGGTCCACCTCGGGCGTATCTCGGAGATTTTGTTTGTCTGTATCCTAGGCTAGAGCTTGTAGCTCCCGAGATACGGCAAAAGAGCTTTCACGTAAAAAAGGCATCAGTCTGTTTTGTTGTTGTTTTCAGCGATATGACTGAATAAGCTGGGAGCGCTAAATAATACCAAAAGAAGGTCTGCGTATCCCCAAAGTGGTTAGGTTTTCCAAACTGACTTTCAACCTCTTTCCAGGGTTCTGCGCGGTCCAGGGTCCATCGATGACCCCAGAGCTTAATAAAGGAGGACAGCATTAGGAGATGAGTGTTGTTTTAGTCTCGGTACACTGGCTAATCAAAAAGTATAATAAAGTTTTTTTTGTCTGTAGACATAATACTTTCCCCAATATGAGTGAATATCACACTATAACAGATTGCACAAGTAATGAACATTATCTCACTTTTTGAATGTGTTTTCTCAATTTTTATTTTTTCATGAATATTTTTGAAAAATCCCTGATGCACTGAGGTAGCGAAAGTTGAGCCGAAAGGTAGTAAGGACTAACTGTCTTTTTTTTTTATAATAATAGGAAGTTGATATTTTTATATTTAACTGTTTCACTTTTATAGGGTGAAAAGCTGATAAAATAGTGTCCACATATAGAAATTGAATAGTATAAACATGCGTTTCGAACACGTAGTGCTCTTCTTCAGGAATTAAGTAAAAAAATACAATGTCATCAGAGAGTGATCTATAGTATAAAGTAAATTATACAAAATATAATAAGGAAGAGAGTACATACCTAAGGGTGAGTGTCTGTGGTACAACTGACTGGGAATCGGATGGAAGTGGGTGAGGGAATGGAGTATACACATACCTAAGGGTGAGTGTCTGTGGTACAACTCACTGGGAATAGGATGGAAGTGGGTGAGGGTATGGAGTGTACACATAGCTAAGGGTGAGTGTCTGTGGTACAACTGACTGGGAATAGGATGGAAGTGGGTGAGGGTATGGAGTGTACACATACCTAAGGGTGAGTGTCTGTGGTACAACTGACTGGGAATAGGATGGAAGTGGGTGAGGGTATGGAGTGTACACATACCTAAGGGTGAGTGTCTGTGGACCAACTGACTGGGAATAGGATGGAAGTGGGTGAGGGTATGGAGTGTACACATACCTAAGGGTGAGTGTCTGTGGTACAACTGACTGGGAATAGGATGGACGTGGGTGAGGGTATGGAGTTACACATACCTAAGGGTGAGTGTCTGTGGTACAACTGACTGGGAATAGGATGGAAGTGGGTGAGGGTATGGAGTGTACACATACCTAAGGGTGAGTGTCTGTGGTACAACTGACTGGGAATAGGATGGACGTGGGTGAGGGTATGGAGTGTACACATACCTAAGGGTGAGTGTCTGTGGTACAACTGACTGGGAATAGGATGGAAGTGGGTGAGGGTATGGAGTGTACACATACCTAAGGGTGAGTGTCTGTGGTACAACTGACTGGGAATAGGATGGAAGTGGGTGAGGGTATGGAGTGTACACATACCTAAGGGTGAGTGTCTGTGGTACAACTGACTGGGAATAGGATGGAAGTGGGTGAGGGTATGGAGTGTACACATACCTAAGGGTGAGTGTCTGTGGTACAACTGACTGGGAATAGGATGGAAGTGGGTGAGGGTATGGAGTGTACACATACCTAAGGGTGAGTGTCTGTGGTACAACTGACTGGGAATAGGATGGAAGTGGGTGAGGGTATGGAGTGTACACATACCTAAGGGTGAGTGTCTGTGGTACAACTGACTGGGAATAGGATGGAAGTGGGTGAGGGTATGGAGTGTACACATACCTAAGGGTGAGTGTCTGTGGTACAACTGACTGGGAATAGGATGGAAGTGGGTGAGGGTATGGAGTGTACACATACCTAAGGGTGAGTGTCTGTGGTACAACTGACTGGGAATAGGATGGAAGTGGGTGAGGGTATGGAGTGTACACATACCTAAGGGTGAGTGTCTGTGGTACAACTGACTGGGAATAGGATGGAAGTGGGTGAGGGTATGGAGTGTACACATACCTAAGGGTGAGTGTCTGTGGTACAACTGACTGGGAATAGGATGGAAGTGGGTGAGGGTATGGAGTGTACACATACCTAAGGGTGAGTGTCTGTGGTACAACTGACTGGGAATAGGATGGAAGTGGGTGAGGGTATGGAGTGTACACATACCTAAGGGTGAGTGTCTGTGGTACAACTGACTGGGAATAGGATGGAAGTGGGTGAGGGTATGGAGTGTACACATACCTAAGGGTGAGTGTCTGTGGTACAACTGACTGGAATAGGATGGAAGTGGTGAGGGTATGAGTGTACACATACCTAAGGGTGAGTGTCTGTGGTACACTGACTGGAATAGGATGGAAGTGGTGAGGTATGGAGTGTACACATACCTAAGGTGAGTGTCTGTGGTACAACTGACTGGGAATAGGATGGAAGTGGGAGGTATGGAGTGTACATACCTAAGGGTGAGTGTCTGTGGTACAACTGACTGGGATGATGGAAGTGGTGGGGTATGGAGTGTAACATACTAAGGTGAGTGTCTGTGGTACAATACGGGATAGGATGGAAGTGGTGAGGGTATGGAGTGTACATACCTAAGGGTGAGTGTCTGTGTACAACTGACGGGATAGATGGAGTGGTGAGGGTATGGAGTGTACACATACCTAAGGGTGAGTGTCTGTGGTACAACTGACTGGGATAGGATGGAGTGGGTGAGGGTATGGAGTACACATACCTAAGGGTGAGTGTCTGTGGTACAACTGACTGGGAATAGATGGAGGGGGAGGATAGTTACACATACCTAAGGGGAGTGCTTGGTACAACTGACTGGGAATAGATGGAGTGGGTGAGGATGGAGTGTACACATACCTAAGGGTGAGTGTCTGTGGTACAACTAGGGAATAGGATGGAGTGGGTGAGGTATGGAGTGTACATACCTAAGGGTGAGTGTCTGTGGTACAACTGACTGGGAATAATTGGGGGAAAAAAAAAAAAAAAAAAAAAAAAAAAAAAAAAAAAAAAAAAAAAAAAAAAAAAAAAAAAAAAAAAAAAAAAAAAAAAAAAAAAAAAAAAAAAAAAAAAAAAAAAAAAAAAAAAAAAAAAAAAAAAAAAAAAAAGGGGGGGGGGGGGGGGGGGGGGGGGGGGGGGGGGGGGGGGGGGGGGGGGGGGGGGGGGGGGGGGGGGGGGGGGGGGGGGGGGGGGGGGGGGGGGGGGGGGGGGGGGGGGGGGGGGGGGGGGGGGGGGGGGGGGGGGGGGGGGGGGGGGGGGGGGGGGGGGGGGGGGGGGGGGGGGGGGGGGGGGGGGGGGGGGGGGGGGGAGGGGAGGATGGAGTGTTAAGGGTTGGTGTACAATCTGGGTAGGTGGTTGAGGGATGGATGAAATTAGGGTGAGTGTCTTTAAGGGGGGTTTAGGT
>JAPFBL010001063.1:0-35692 GCA_026182355.1 Hermatobates lingyangjiaoensis | reverse complement strand
CCCAGCCTTCGTCTTCAAAATTCCTTTCTCAGTCGAAGGTTATCCCAAGGGGGATTATCGGGCCTGGAAAATCAAAGGTATTTATCTTACCCCCCTTTTAACCAGAATCTTAATCCTAGTTAATAGTCTGTCGGTCAGTTTGGAGATTTATAGCATAGTTAGCATAGTCCGTATGCTTTCACTTTTTGTCTTGTGTTTCCATATAAAAAAGAGCAAATCATTATTGTCATTCATTCCTTTTCTATCAACCCATGAAGAGCATAGTTCTCCTTGTATCCACACAGCCAAGAATACATTTTTTGAAATATTTGAACCCCAAGTATGTCGAAGAAAAGAAAGGTAATTGATGAAGGTCGTGTGTTTCAAGATAAGTGGACGATAGACTATTTTTTTGTGATATGGAAAGAGAAACCAGTGTGCCTCGTTTGTTCAGATGTAATTATTGTATTGAAGGAGTATAATTTGAAAAGACATTACTTGACAAAACATCCTTCATATCACAATCTTACTGGTCGACCAACAGAAGAAAAAGTTGAAAAACTGAGAAAAGCCTTGATAGGACAGAAAACGTTTTTTGTTAAGAAACAGAATAAGAATAATGATATTGTGCAAGCCAGTTACATTGTTGGAGAAAAAATTGCTAAGTATTCGAAAACCTACAGTGATGGAGAATTTATAAAAGAATGTTTGCTTGCTGTATCTGAAATCGTGTGTCCAGAAAAAAAGAAAGACTTTGAATATATCAGTTTATCTCGAAGAACTGTGACAAGGCGCATTGAAGAATTGGGATCTGATATAGAATCAAGTTTAATGAAGTTATGCTTGAAATTCGAATCTTTTTCTTTAGCCATAGACGAGAGTACTGATGTAACTGATGTAGCTCAGCTTGCAGTGTTTGTGAGTGGTGTTGATTCTGATCTTAATGTTACAGAAGAAATGCTTGGATTGAAATCAATGAAAGGAACCACAACAAGCGATGATACTTTTCATGAAGTGAAAAATTTAATGAAAAAATTCAATCTTTCAATTGACAAACTTCATAGTTTGGCAACTGATGGTGCACCTTCCATGGTCGGAAGTAAAAATGGATTTGTTTCAAAAATGAAAGCAGAGATTTCGATGCACAGGGAATCCAGCAGCTTTATTGCATTTCACTGTATGATCCATCAACAGAATTTATGTGCAAAGTCTGTAAAATTTTCAAATATCATGTCCACTGTTGTGTCATGTGTCAACTTCATAAAATAGAGGACCCTAAATCATTGACAATTCAAAGAATTCTTAGACGATATGGATGCAGAGTATGGTAACCTTGCCTATTATTGTGAAGTACGATGGATAAGTAAGGGTAAAATGTTGAAGCAATTTTATGAGCTCAGGGAAGAAATTTTTGTATTCATGGAAATGAAGGGAAAGTCTGTTTCGGAACTTAAAAATGAAGACTGGGTCCGTGATTTAGGTTTCCTTGTGGACCTTACATCCCATCTAAATGAATTAAATTTGAAATTGCAGGGCAAGGGTCAACTTGTTCATGATATGTATAAACATATCAAAGTGTTTCAAACTAAACTTCAGCTATGGGAGAGACAACTAAGAAATGGAAATGTTTTCCACTTTCCGACATTGGCACAGCATAGACAAGCAGATTTGTCTCCCTTTGCAAATGAGCTCCAGTCACTGAAGATGACATTTTCTGACAGATGCCAAGATTTTAATCACTAAGATTTTTATTTCAAAATGCTTTCTTCACCATTTGAAGTAGATGTTGAATCTGTTCCTGAAAATTTGCAGATGGAATTACTTGAGCTAAAAGAAGATAACAATCTTCATCAAAGATTCAAAGAGACATCTCTACTGGAGTTTTATAAGCTGTTGCCGAGGGAAGAGTATCCGCAGATACTGAAACAAGCAAGAAATTATATTTCTATTTTCAGAAGTACCTATTTATGTGAACAGTTATTTTCTAGAATGAAACATGTCAAATCGAAAACTAAATCGAGACTTACTAATGAACATTTGCAGCTTAGTTTAAGAGTAGCAACATCTGAAATCCTACCTGATATTGAAAATCTGGTGAAGAATGTGAATGTACAGAAATCTCATTAATACAGATGTTCAGTAATCATATGTTCTTTAATAAAATATCAAAGAAATTTTCATGTTTCTTTTTTTTACATCAACATTTCAAATTATATTTATTTATACTAGTATAATTTTTATCAATAGGAAATAATAAATGTCATTTGAACATTTATAAAGAAATAAAGAAAGTAAAATAATGGAAAGAAAAAGAAAATCAGGCGTGCGACAGTAAAACAAATAAAAACAAAGTGAAAAAGAAAAGTATGTATGGAAAAGTAATATTTCTTGCATATGTGTATCATCATGCGGCCCTCGCCCACTCGAAAATAGTAAAGTGCGGCCCGCAGGTGACAAACAGTTGCCCATGCCTGCTCTATACCCATAGGCGGAATAACGGAGGCTGCGCTGGGCAGCGGGTAACTGGGTCCTTCTAAGATCTGCACTCATGGACCAAAAAACTCTACTCTCCTATTGGTCACCATCACAACGAATCATATATCCTTTCCCCGGACACCTCATATATATAAAAAAGGGCATGTTTTTACAATAAATCGACTGGATTAAGTGAGCGAAGGGATTGATACCTTTGACACTCCTGAAGGAACTGGGAGGCATGACAGGAGGCGACTCCTGGACTACTTTGTGGACGGTCTTTGAGTCATCTTCCTTATTTAAAGGTGACTGCTCTACTTTGACTGGCTTAGGTCCAGTTGTTCTTTCAAGACTTATTCTGATCAACCTGTTAAATCAGAAACAATTATTAGAAATATTCACAATTATTTAAAAAAACATCAAGCCATTACGTAATACAAAAGAGAACATCCTTACAAGGCTTGTAATAATACGGATTCCATTTATTTCTGCTTGACTTCTTAATCATTTTTGATGACACATCTGAGTTTTGCATTTAGTAAATACGTTTTACAGTAAGCTCTTGTGGGGGATTTAAAACATTAATAATAAATAATCGTATTAAATATAATGGGACATTCTACTGCAATGTCAAAGAAACATATCAAGGATTTCTTTTTCTCCTAATATAAATAAATTCAGCATTGAAGCAAACTTCATAGTTCAATACACAGTGCAGCCATATTAAGTTCTAAAGATATTCCTAGTGTCGATACATCCTATAGTATATATCTGATGCTCACAGAAGGTTTTCAGTCATATTATGTATTAGGTGTATGGCTAGTGTCTAAACATCCTATAGTTTATATCACAGCATGCTTCCAGTCATATTGAGTGTTAAGTGTATGGATAATGTCTATGCATCCTATAGTTTATATCACAGCAGGATTTCAGTCATATTGAATGTTAAGTGTATGCTAGTGTCTATGCATCCTATAGTCGATCTCACTACACATTGTAAATCATATAGAGTAGTGAAGATAGTCCAGTGAGATGTATCCTGTAGTATCCATTTGATGCCCATAGCAGGCTTTCAGTCATATTGAGTGCTAAGTGCAGGGATAGAGTCGATGCATCCTATAGTTTATATCTGTTACTCACAGAAGGCTTTCAGTTATATTGAATGTTAAGTGCTTGGATAGTGTTGATGCATTTGGTGTTCATTCTGGTTTCTAAACACTCTAAATCTCAGTGAGTACTACTGAGACACGCCTAGTGTCATAAGCATTCCCAATAACCTAAGTTAATAACAATAGCCTGGATGTTAGTGACCTGGGAGTGGGCGGCGGTGGCTGGTGGGGATGAGTAGCCGGCCTCCTGGGAGTGTTGAAGGAGGCGCTCCTTGTGACGGCCTGTTGAGGTGTGGAGGTGCAGGTGGGTGTGAGGTGAGTGTCGAAGGACTGACTGACTGCCGTGGGGTCACTGTTGTATCTGAAACATACAGAAAACACAGTCGTCTCTAACTTCACTCATATTTAAAGCATTCAACCACTCTTATTGAGGATAAAATCAACCCAGTCCAACCTTTGGACACACAGAACAATTCACCCGAGACTAATCCCGGCGTTTCCAACACACTCATACCTTGGTTCTACGGACTCCCTTTAACGGATTTCGGAGCTTCAGACTCGTCCGGATCGTGGTGCTGTGTTTCCGCCTTTGACCACCAGATGGCGTGTAATTGCTTTGTTTAAAGCTATGCCGGGACACGTGTTACTGTTTAGTCCGTGTTTTTCAACCTTTATATATATAACACCTTCATTGTTAAAAAAACATACTACTACAGTTAATGACATATATATATATACCAGAGGTTCCCAAAGTGGGTTCCTTAACGGTCTGTCTGGGGTACGTGAAAAACATTTAGTGATATATCTTTCTAAAATTTTTTTTTTGTCGGGATAGATTTCTTCTATATTTCTTGTGAATCATGAAACCGAATAATGTTTATATCTACATATACCCATAAGTAGAAGTAGTCAAAATTTAATTCATGTTTAGGATGAATCGCTAGTCAGTTTTTGAAACTGTCTGATTCCCGAATTTCCTACTATTGCGAGAGGGAACATAGGGAGTGAGTTTAGGAGCCCCAGAGTTGACAAATCAACATTGACCAAAATGTTTATAAAACTAATTTGTTTTAGTAATTTCAAAATGTAAACATGGATGGATTTTGTTGTAATTGATAATTTCAGGTAAATAATGTCTATTTATTAGACTCAAAGAAGTGTTTGGTCTTCTCCCAAACCAGGAATACAGCAAGAACTAATTAAACTTATATTGATTCAATAAACTTATATTGAAATAAACATTGCTGCAATATAAGTACGAGTTGCCATTTAAGAAAAAGAAATAACTCCAAAATCCCTACTGGAGTGTAGGGAAACCCTTATAACCTCTGTGTAAAGGTCGGTCTCTGTAAACGTTAGGGCTCGTAAAGTACACTCTAGCCTTAGTTAAAAATAAAGTTTCAGCTAAAACTTAAAAAGTATAAATTAGCCAATATAATTTTATGTTCATGTTTTATCGACATCAAACCCACAAATGAAATAATTTGAATACCAGACAGTCACGTACAATAATACAAGACTGAGTTTTCATTATTACGGTTTTTTACTTTACTAATAACAAATATTACTTTTTTCCGCATTGTAAAAAATCACATTGAAGTATATTACTTTATGAGAGGCATAAATGGTATAAAATAGATAATTTTGAAATGCATGGATAATGTCAGTACCAACCACCCAGGTCAATTTGCTGACTATATATAACTAAAGGGTTTATTCAAACTAGACAGTTACTGGTGAACCCGCAAATTGTTTTCTTTTTTAAAAAAAATCTTTAATGTAATACTCAAGCTTTTCTGTCCCATAAGTTTATACTTCTACCTATGAAAAAAGTTTTTAAAACGGAAACTTTGGGAATGAGAGCTTAATTTGAACCTGAAGAACTGACCAAAGTCCTGACAAATTTCATTTTCTATAAATATATTTAAAAACTATATGTTTAATTTTACCTTGTTAATTTGTGTGGAGAGTTTTTCCAATTTTCTAAAGCATTTCTCCCATTCAGGGATTCTTAACTCATAAATTAATTCACCATACTTTTTTATGATTTAATATATTGTTCCACATGTTTCGGTACTCACAATTCACCATCTTCAGAAATTAAAATTAGATTAGATATAACAAATTAACCATAAACATAACCATAAACACATAATTAACCGTTTAAACAAATTAAACTAACAATAAATAAAACAAAATGAACTAAGTTAACTTAGGATATTGTAACAAGTACGGAGGTTATAATGCCGGCTTGGGTTTTAGTGTCAAGTTTTGTTCATCTTCATTCCCTAGAAAATGCCCTATGCCTTTCTTCACCTGAATTGTTTTGACACGATTTGACCACAACTTCATATAGTTTGCTTTCTTTCTTTATTTTTGGCTTGTACAAGAACAAGCGCAGCTGGTTGCTTAAGTTTTCCTTCTTTTCATTAATATTCGGATTTTTCTCAAGGATGTCAGTTTTTTTCACTCGATCTCAGTTTTTTTCCCTCAATTTCTGTAGCTATTTTTTACTAACTAGGACTTTTCTACTAACTTTGATCTTATGAATATTTTTAAGCTGTTCTTTTGACGCTTCTGAAGACAGATGAATGGTAAGCCTCTTAGAAAAGGTCGTTAGAATCGACCCTATATATCAGAGTTCATCAAACTTTTTTGGACCTAAAACCCTTTTTAGTTCCAGTAACTTTCCCGGGAACCCCCCGATTCTATGATTTTATACAGTTACAATAAAAATATGTTCATATGTCTTTATAAATAGTACGTATGGTTAAAAACAATTAAAAAGTAATATTACTGCAATGTGTATTTTACGAATAAAAAATTCAAAACTAAAAGATTTTAATTTTTATAATTTCGACAAGTACATAAAACATAGAACAGAATTACTAGCAATTTTAACACAAAGTTTATTTTTTTAATCATTTTCGGCTTTATAGTTAAGAGTTTGATTCTCAAGTCAGCCCCAGCATTAAGTCTGCTTAGGTATTTAGTTTTTGTGGCAGTATAAAAGGAAAATCCGGTTTTACATAAGTAGGTTGTGGGAAGTAGCTGCAATGTGTGAAGTGCTATTTTTGCAATAGAAGGAAATTTGGGAATCAAATAGCTCCAAAAACTGACTAGTGATTGATTCTAAATATGCATAAAATTTTGACCAATTCTACTTATGTGTATAAGCAGATATACACACTATTCGGTTTCATGATTCACAAGAATAAATTTCACAGAATAAATTCATACCTACTAAAAAAAAATTTATAAACTGTTTTTCGCGGAACCCCAGACAGTCATTAATGAACCCCCTGGGCTCCGCGGAACTCACTTTGGGAACCTCTACTATATATGAATAACTCAGGAACTCACAGTTTCCTAATGGACTCTTGAACTCATATATGAGATTCGTCTGTTTCAAATGCTGCTTTTCTTCCTGTTGATTTCTAACGATTAGTTGAGTCAAAGTTTTACTTCTTTAATAGATAATTAACTGGAGCCTGTCTTCTTGTTTTTGCATTTTATATTATTACGTAATATAGTTTAAGTATCCTGTTCAAGGTATATGTCTACGTAGAGAAACAAGTAAAGAAGGTACTGATGTTAGTGTTCCAGAGCTTTTGTAGAAACACAAAACTACTTAGAATAATAATAAAAAATTACTTATCTAATACCATACTAAAAACAAGCTTTCCATCACATATTTTAAGCTTTCAGGTTAATTAAGCAATACGTAATTAATAACTAATCTATATAAATAAAATAATGATTTTGTCTGTATATTGCTTAGAACTGACTCATTTCAAGTTTTCTTTACGTTTCATACATTGGAGAAACCGAATCCACCCTTAGAAAAATTTCTGTCGGTTTGTCTGTTTGTCCGCAAAACTTTGTCACAAGTAAACTCAGCTACCATAAGACATATAAAGCTGAAACCTTTACAGTAGATTTGTATAGGTCTAACTTAAAATATAGGCTCTAAATTGATTGGAAATTCAACGTAGAAGTGAAGTTATGGACGTTTAAAGCAAAAACGTTTGTCACAAGTAAACTCAGCCGCCATAAGACATGGTGAGCTGAAACTTTGACACTGGATTTGTGTATGCCTAACTTAAAATACGGGCTCTAAATAGATTCATAATTAAGTACAGAAACGAAGTTATAGGGCTTTAAGCGTATTTTCCTAACTTCACAGACAAGTTTGTTTTGAAAATACACAGGTGTGGCAAGTAGGTATTGTTAGTTGATTTTAATTTCATTGGAGCATATGAATATATTGCGTATTTGACAACTTTGAAAAGGTGTTTCCCAGAATTGAGGATGTACTATCTATTACGAATAAATAGTTTTGTAAACGAGCAATTCTCAACTCTTAATATGAACAGGCAGGAAAAATCAACAAACAAGTTCTTACGCTATATCATACCGAGGAAAGACCTTACAAGTCAGTAAAGAGATTGGATTAGTGATGAAGAAGCAGTTCATTATCTAATTGAATTTCTTGACTCTGAATTTATTTTTCCTGGACTGCCTGCTCATGAGTAAAAACTTAAAGTAGGAGCACCAATCATGTTGCAATTTAGTAGCAGTAACAAATTTCATGTTACGAAACATGAGTGCCACAAAACTGTGCAACGGGACACGACTCTGAGTTCGTGCTCTACACAGATATGCCATAGAGGCGGACATAATGACTGGATGTGGTATTGGGGAGTCTGTGTGTATACCACACATACCATTGATTCCGAGCCACTGTCTGTTTCCGTTGAAATTATTGCAAAGTCCTGTCAGAGTCTATTTCGCAATGACGTTAACTAAGTCGCAAAGGGAGACTTTATCTAACGCAGGAATTCAAGTTAGTGAGACCAAGTTTTTCTCACATGGTCAACTATAGTTTACTTGCTCAAGAGTCAGAGGTTCCAACTGTTTCTTCTTCCGTGAACCTGAAGGACAGACAGCTAATGTGGTGTATACAGAGGCATTTGTTTAACACTGCACTAATAATTGTATTTTCTACTATTCTATAATTTCTAATTATAGTATTAGTATATATAATACTATAATTGATATTTTGGAATACCAAGTATAATAGAATTTTTGATTCCGTCAAAGAGGGGTACGTTTGCTAGTTAACTAATATAGGTCTAATAAGTATAACAAAAATAATGAAACGTACGAAATAAGCACAGAGTTACAACAGTCAAGATGCAGGTACTAACAAGGTTGTAACATTACCCAGCTTGGCTCAACGACGTCCTGATAGGACGAGTTATGCCCTCAACTACTGCCTACCCTGCTCGATTCCGCCTGTCTAACAAGATTAAAACAATTATTGAAAATCTTATTACAATGGATTAACATTGAGGTCAAAATAATTTTGGATGTTGAGGCTGGGAATATTGTCTTTTATGTAAAAAGATACAAGAATGGGTAATCAATCTACTGCATGATCCTTCTACCGAAATTCCTTCTACCAATATTTCTCTAGCGAATTTGATTCCATGGGCTTTGTCTGCATGTATTTTTTTTTCTTTTTTGGTGATCCTGTAGAGAGATGGATAGTCAAAGCCTTGAGAGCTTGGTTGCAGTCATTCTAATATACCTATAATTTATTGTTGCACTTTGCGAATTTCGGTAACAACTGTCTAGTTTGATAAACACGTGACACATACGAACGTTGAATACTTTTACCATTAAAATACAATCCGAAACGGACGAATAAAGCCCAGTGTAGATAAAGAAACACAGAGTAATTGAAAACACACACTTACAGTATCTAATTTTCAGTTTGGACCGCCTTCAGGAGTGGTAAAAGAAGAGGAAACCAAGCGCACTAGTACAGAGACGATTGAAGACCAACAATATTGGGGCATACGCGCCCGTGAATTGTGTCAGATCTTTTACGTGTTCCCGTCTGTGTAATTTCTATTATTCTCCTCGTGGCTCATTTATTTCATGTAAATATATTCATTAAACACAAATTGGAGCGGAGTGGTTGAATTGTGCTTAGTGCTGATCTCGAGTTTCTAAATCGTGCTGACCTGAGATATTTATTTGAGAGGCGGAAAAGTCTTAATATGCTCTGTTAAGTTCTCACTTACTAGCTTGTACTTTTTAAATAGTTTACTTTAAATATATTGAAAAGATTGCTTATGCAGTACAACCCCGTAGTTTGAATTTTTGGCAGTGGCAATGTAAACAAATGCAACAAGTTCAGTAGGTTATCCGTTGGTTCAGGTTATGTGTTTATTTTCGGTTATCTGCATTGGCACTGCGGTAGTTGGAACTTTTTGTAGTTTTTTCATAGCATACTCATATTATTTATATTTTTTCACACAAATTAATTGTTCTATAACTTTTTAATAAAAAAGTATTGAGTTCATCTTCTTAAAAGGTGCTATTTTTAAGTATGATCTGTTTTACAAACAATATCTCAAGTCAAACAGTATAACCTGTGTAATGTTCAGAAGCTTTCAACTTAATCGTAAGCCAAAATTGTTGAATTTTATAGCAATAAGTACCTTGATGGTTCTTTCATATTCTGTTCTACTGTCAGTTTCATATTAATCCCACAATTTCAAACTCTATGGCAAAGGTTTTTAACCGGAGGTATCTATAGCCGTGGGGGTATGGGACTAGATGTCTGGTAATTAGGTATTTGTTTAGCATCTCTCGTTATTTTCTTATGTTTTGTACTTATAATTCTTCACAGGTTATAGTGAAATCTGACAATCTGAAATGAACGTAAAAATCTTCAGACCTAACGATTAATCTGTACCACGATTAAATGATTTGTTTGCAGGAAAACAACAGCAAATATCCCATTAGGTTAGAAAAGTGTGCTTTATGTTGTCCATATTGGGAAAAAAACTTGTACATTTATGTTCTCTTTTTCTTTTGTAATAAAAATGGACTGTAACTTTAATGTTGTTTTCACTAGAAATGTAAAAAAAAATTATGAATGATTAAGATTTTTATGTTCTATTCTTCGCAATCCATCTCTAAAGTACAGGGTGTTCAAGGTATTGACATATTTGGAAGATATACTGGCAAATAATAGGGTTGGTAATAATTATTTCCACAATCAAGTGAAGGAGTGTGGCACCATATTGGACAATCCATTGGGGATCTGGAATCAGCAGAAGGTTAAGAACCCCTGCTCTAGAGTTAGAAGTTTAAGAGGGAAAAAATATTTAAAATCACTTCTAGGCCACAAAAACAACTTTTCCATAATGAAATTTGGCCCAAAGTTATAAAACAAACCAACAATATAGAGTTTGTTGGTAAATTATGAATTTCATGCACAAACAGGTAGTTTTAACGTACCACATTTTTTGGATATCTATACATAAATTTGAATATAGTAGATGCATACAGCCATGCTTTAAGTATACTGAGGATGATAAAATTGATTACCGCTTATACAGAAACAACCCAGTTTTTTGTTTCTGGCACCGTCCTAGAGGGCTTATTAGTGCCTTCGTTTTGATTTCTTTGTCAATAACTTTTGCGTTGACACTTTTATTGACAACTATATTAATAGTACCAAACTTTTTTTGTTCTTTAATTGCTAATTAATTTTGGTATAGACTAAATATGGAATACATATTTATTATTCATGTTGATTAAGTTACTACAATCAACAAGTTACTGTTATTTAAAAAAAAAAAATTATTTTGTTCACAGATATCTTTGAGACAATGGAGAACATCAACTTATCTGCACAAGTGTGGAGCAGCACTTCTCAGCGAGAACTAGGCAATCACTGCGGCACATTGCGTGGAAAGTATGTCTTTAGCACAATTAAAAAGAAATTTATAGCAAATATATATAAAACTGTAGAAAATTATAAAATTATACAAGGTACTAAGGTATCTTTAGCCATAAAAATCACAGTAACAGTTTAAAAAAGGATAAGCAAGCATTCAGCCGTATTACCGAAAGAAACATATGATTGTAAACTTAAGTTTAGTCCATACGCAAAATAACTTCCTTAAATTGTCATAGTTATTATGTAGGTATGAGAGAACAACTATGCTTATCATATGGTTCAGTCAAACAAGCCAGTCCACCGATCAGAGCTATTTCATAAAAGATATAGTTATAAATAATCACTAGTTTCCCTATAGTTTACCTTTTTGTGTTTGTTACCCTTTTTCGATTGCTCTCATGAAGATGTCATACTCTTATATTGATGCTGAAGAAAGTTTAAATATTTTAACAGGTTTTTGTCGCTGTGTTTTATAGACTTTCTTGTATTTGGTTATATATAAAAATGAAATTAAAATAGTTCCATAGAGTGACAGCTCCATAACGCATAGAGAATAAAATAGTAACCAAAAAAAAAAAAAAAACGAGTTTATCCATCTTAATCAGGAGGAGAAGTTCTCTAGTCGAATGGAACTAAGACACCTAAGTGTACTGGGTAGTCTAGCGTCATTGTATCAGGGTATTTTTCCATATGTTGACATGTTTCGAAATATGAAGTGAATTTTGTTAGTATTTTTCTATTGTGTTATATTCTACATTACATTATCTTAAATGTATATAATATCGTTAAACGTAATTTTTTGTAAAAATATATTTTAATTATGTTTGGTTAAATCTACATAATAAAGCTAGCTATTAAGTTAGCTGAACTATTTGAATTTTTCAATTATATATTATACCTCTCTGTGTTTTACATCTCTAGGTTATTGTGATTTACAGCACTTCTTATCATTTGATTGTAGTGTTCCTCCGAGCGACCTCCTTCTACGATTAGGGAACATGATCTGAGCATGGAAGAAGAACCTTACGTATTTCAAGAAAGACGAGTACAAATTGTCGCTCTCATCCTCAGTTCGACGCTCGTACATTCGAATACGATCTCGCCTTGCTTCGCTTTTACGAGCCAGTCAACTTCCAGCCTAATATTATTCCTGTTTGCGTTCCCCAAGATGATACAAATTTTGTTGGATCTACAGCGTACGTCACTGGATGGGGTCGCCTTTATGAAGGTATTAAAGACATCAATTATAAAAATAATTATATACATACTGTTATGCATTTACATACTATAGCTGATTTGTTATTTGACATCCATTTTAGTGTGGGTGAGCCACATTACTGGGTAATGTTTAGTAATAATAGGATTACTAAAATTTAGTGTGTTTAAAAAAATAATATCTTTATACAAAAATAAAAATTGTTAATATTGCTTTTATAAATATTCTAGGGAATTCTGGAGGCCCCATGGTAATTCAACGTCCTGACAAACGGTGGTTATTGGCTGGAGTGATATCCTGGGGTATTGGATGCGCTGAGCCCAATCAGCCCGGTGTTTACACCAGGATATCCCAATTCCGACATTGGATCAACCAAATCCTTCAATTCTAGCGCCCACCTTCCCAATCATTGTGATATTATCCATTGTATATATTGTTTATATATGTATGTGTATTTTGTATAATTTTGTCATCATCACTGGCTGTTTTGATAAAATCAATTTTATAAGAAATAGATTCATGTCTATTTATCAGATGTAGAAACAAAAAAAGATAAGATAGATTAAAAGTTCAAGCTTTTTCTACGTAAGAGATTCAGATATATATTTTTCCCGATAGAGGAACAAAAGAAACTCTGTACGATTGAAACACCACATTTCTATTAGAAAGTGATTCATATAAATTCTCCCCGATTTAGAAACAAAAGATATTTTAGAATGATGGATTGAAAGTCAAAACTGTATGTAATTCAGTTATAAACAAAAAAATTGGATATTGGTGTTATCACTAAGTATTGTCACTTAGTATAATGACTAAGTAAAGCAATTATGTAGGAGTAATAATTATTGTAAAGTAATTTATGGATTAAAAAATATCTTAATTAGTCAGTAATGAATTCAGCCTCTTCCCATCGCTAACAAAGACGGGCTTCTTTAATGCATGTAGCATATTTACGTTCGGCTTCTCTCATATATGATTGATATGGTAGTGCTTCCCCTATCTCATGTATATTTCCTACTCCTTGCTTTCCCTTGTGCCAGTCCTATATGTTACGACTCAGCCCACTTCCTCACGATAAGTCTCCCTTCTCTCATTGCCATATTCTACGATAATACCCATTTATGTTATCTGTCTCATATTATGATAGTCATTACTTCGAATCCCGACCATAAAAAAAAAACAAACCTGCAAACCATTTTCCTATAACTTTGCCATTAATATTAATACATGTGATTAAATAAGGTTTATCTAACTTATTTATAACAAGTACAATTTTTAAAATTGCTTCGTGCAGTTTATCATATAACAAATATAATAATTAATAATGATAATAAACAGTTAACACTGTCTTACAAAGTTTAAATAAGCAATAATTTTTAAAATTTTAAAGAAAAATTCCTAATCAATTTTAAGTTAGATAATTTTTGTACAAGTTGTAGGAATTGTTATATCATTACAATTAACACAATTGTTTTTATTAATAAATCCTTTTTTAAAATTTTGCATCAATATGTATGGAAGGTGGGAAATGTAACCTGGAATTTAAACAAAGATCTATAAGTTTATATAGTTGTTTATGAACATTTTTATTTATTACAAAAATATAATTATACTATTTCTAAAACAAATACTTAAAAAAAATTGTTTTCAGGAAATATTTATTTATTACAGTCTTTATACATATGTAATGGCAAGGTGTGGAAAGTGATTTCTAAGTTGATTTTATATTTCGAAAATGTTTATGTTGTCAATATTTATTATCAACAATTGGAATTTATAACTGTATACTATTGTATCATCACCGAATTCATGTCAAGAATTTAAGATTTAATCAAAATATGAAAATTTATTAAAAGACAATAATTAATTTTGTTCTGCAGATTAGATATTTAAATTATATCAATAATTTAATTAGAATGAATTATGTCATTTCAAAAAAATTCCAATAATAAACATTTTGTTAAATAATAAGAAACTTTTTTAAGTAATGATTCCTTAGTTATTCTTAAAACTTAAAAATTCTCCATAAGTAACACCATATAAAGCGTAAATTAAATTATTTTAACCGTAGGAAAAGTAAGTAATAAAATTATACCTTAATATATATATATATATATATGGACAAAGAAACATAGAGAAATCAAAAGAACACACTTACAGTCTCTAATTTTCGGTTTGAACCGTATCAGGAGAGGTAAGAGAGGTTTCCCTCTCTTATCTCTCCTGAAGACGGTTCAAACCGAAAATTAGAGACTGTAAGTGTGTTCTTTTGATTTCTCTATGTTTCTTTGTCTATATTGAACTATATATGTCCGTTTTGGATCGTATTTCCAACGAAAAAGTATATATATACATATATATATGTTGAATGCCAGATTAGAAATTGTAAAAGACGAGCCAATCCCTGTTACGTATTACTTTGGGCACTTCTTATTGGTTGTGGGTGTTTATTCGTTGAACACGTTTCTCCTTAGCACACTCCGTCTGCTCGGCCGCCTCAGCCTTCACTCCGGGAGAGGGCTCGCAGTCCCTACTTAATTTTCCAATAGAGTTGGATGAAGGTCTTGGCGTCCTGGCTTGGAAGTGTACCTCGTCGAACTCGGTGTTTACTATGGGCTTAGTGGATTTCATTAGATACTGGTTGTTGGTGTTTTCTGTAAATTCTATTGATGTGGGTGTATGTAGACCTTTTCCCCGTCGGTTTCTTAACACGCTTGGCTGCATCCGCCGTCCTTCCTGGAGAGGGCTCGCAGTCCCTACTTTAATTTCACAGAGGGCAGGAATGGCATAGGCGTCCTCACGCAGAAGAATTCCTCGTAAGAATCTGGTCCGGGCTATGGGCATTATGATTTGAAGTTGAAGTTGAGTGTGTGTGGCGTTTGTCATTAGACCCCTTTACTGCAGTGTTTTCTTGAAGAATGCGTGGCGCCTTCCTCGTGTCGTTGCGACCGGTTTCGACCGTTCCTCGGTCATTCTCAAGCTGGTGGGTGTAGTTCCTGGCGAATGAATGAAATGAATGAAAATTTCTTTATTAAGAGATTGCTCCCAAGGTACATAATTCAGGGGTAGCCGTACGGGGGACACTAAGTGTCCCCCACCGAGCTTTTCCCCCTATAGATCAATGTGTTTTATATTCTAATAACTTAATCCTAAGTCTTAATGCTAACAAATTTATAATATAATAAATAGTAAAATAGTATAATAATAATAATAATTAATAATATAATAGTAAGCTAAATATTATAGTATACTTATCTCTAATATTACATTTATCATAATAGTAATAACGTTAATAATAATAATAATAATAATAAAAATAATAGTTATAATAATAATAGTTATAATAGTAATAATAATGATAATATTAACAATACTACCAATAATAGTTAATAATATTAATAATTCTACCACTAATTAATACTACTAGTAATGTAATCCTAACAGAAGTTCTTCTGTTGTGGTAGATAGTCTCTTTATCTTTCTTGATATTGCGGCTCTGGCTATTATTCTTTTGTCTGTGGACTCTCTGTCAAGACTGCAGTGGCAGAAGCTGAGCCTTGTGCTTCCTCCGCTGCAGTCGAAGCCTTTGCTCCCCTCATCTGGAGATCGTTTTCTTCCTGGACATCCTGAGTGAGGAGTTCCTTTATTTCGATGACCAGAGGGTTAGAGGAATTTGCATTTCGTCTATCCTCCTTCCTTCCCAACCTTCGAACAAACCTGGAGAGGCGCTCCAGTTTGACTTCTCGGTGGAGAAACTCGTTCGGAGCGTATCGGGGTGCGTCCAGGATAAACCGGAGGGTTTTGTGCTGAAATGCGTAAATACGCCCCATTAGCTTACCAGCCGGTTTAGCCCAGGCAGTCACCCCGTACGTGATGATCGGCCTCAACAGTGCCTTGTACAAGTTTACCCTGGTCCGAAGTGAGAGGCCAGAAGTAGGTTTTAACAGGTGATAGATGCTACTCCTGGCACTGTAAGCCTTGCCAAGAGTGCGAGAGATATGGCTCTTAAGTGATATTTTTGCATCTATGTTGACACCAAGATACCTAAAGGTTGTTGTTACAGGTATGTTCTGTGTGTGTATGCGCAGTGTAGGTGTGTATCCGAGCCTCTTGCGCAAGTTGACAGTGAAAGTGCATTTGGATGGATTAATATCCATCCTCCATACCTTAGTCCATTCCACTATCCTGTCAACGTGTTGTTGGAACTGTTTTAGAGGGGTTTCTATGAAGAAGGACCTGCACGAAACCAAAATGTCGTCTGCATAGATCCCCTCTAGTGTTTGTATGTGTCGATTGTTTTTATTCCACTTGGGAAAGTCCTGTAAGTAAAAGTTGAAAAGAATGGGGCCAAGACAAGAACCTTGTGGTACACCCCTCTCAATCTTGTACTCAGAGGATAGAGTGTTTCGGGCGTTAACTCTAAAGGATCTTTCATTGAGGTAGGAGTGAACGATCCTTTGGAACCATACAGGTAGCCCAGCGTCTCCTAGTTTCTTAACAATGCCTACATGCCAAACGCAATCAAAGGCCTTGTTAAGGTCGATGGCTAGGGTGTATGTTCTAAGCTTCCTTTGCTTAGCAAAGTGTAGAAAGTTGAGGGTGCGGCGCAGTAACTGAACACACCCGTGTCCTTTTTTGTATCCGAACTGGATGTCTGTAAATCTGAGGAACTCGGATACGTGTTTGAGTAAGGCCTTTTCAAATACCTTGCTTAAAGAACTGAGCAGGCTTATTGGCCTATAGTTGTTTGGTATTGTTGGGTCCTTACCCGGCTTCGGAATAAGAACTATCCGTGCCTGTTTCCAAGCTAACGGAAAATAACCAGTTTTAATGCATGCATTAAATATGGTGGTTAGCCATTTCAGTGTCAGGTCAGGGAGCTGCTTCAGAACGTAATTATTTACGTCGTCAGCACCCGGCGCTTTGCGTCTCGGGAGCTCTTTCACTATGGCCTTAATTTCTTCCATACTGAGAGAGATTGACTCCTCCGGAGGAGATACACAAGAAGAGAGTTTAGGGCCATTCTCCTTGTATATGTCACCGAGAGACTCGGCGAATGCCTCGGCAATGTCCTGAGGAGCAATGCAGAGACGGTCTTTGTGCTTGAGGGCCACCGTCGTCCGTTTGGTCCCTCTCAACACCCTCAGAAACTGCCAGGCTTCAGGGGTGTTGTCTATGGCTTCGAGCTTTTTATTGAGAGTCTCATCTCGTATAACTTGTAATCTGTAGCGAATTTGCTTGTTAAGCTTATTCACTACAGTTTTGAGTGATAGTAGTTTAGACTTGTTCCAAAGTTTCCGAACCTTATTCCTGTATGAAATAAGATTAGTTATTTGTTTGTCTAGAGGTTTCTCCCATCCAAAACTGCTTCGAGCTGCTTGTGATTTTTTAAGGGCCTCGTGAATAGAGTCAGTGAGGTTCTGAACCTCTCTGTCTATTTCTGCCTTCGTAGTAACCTCTGTTGGGTAGGACATCTGACTTAGTGTCCTTTTAAACCTCACCCAGTCTGTAACGACGGATTTGGTTTGAGAGCATTTGACCACCGAGCCAGTCAGCTCCATGAGAACCGGATAGTGATCTGAAATAGCTCTTGTATCGTTTCCAGTTTCACCGCCGGAGCCCTAGAGTTGGCTAAAGCTAGGTCGATCGTACTAGCTGCTCTTGCTGTTATGTACGTGGGAACTGCTGGATAGTAGATGTTTAGGTTAAGCCTATCACACGCCCTTATTAGGGCCTTACCCATCTTCCTATCCCTCGTGCAGTTTCACATCGTGTGTTGAGAGTTAAAGTCCCCTCCCATGATCGTGGGTGTGGACGTCCCCATGAACTTTTTCAAGGTTTTCTGAGGTATGACTGTGTTAGGTGTGTTATACACCGATACCAGACGCAGTGGTTTCCCACTGTGTTGTATTTGTATAGTAGTGTTTTCCAACTTAACGTCTAGGTTAGCAGGAAGTGTTGTGTATGGTATTCCCATCCTGACAGCGATTAGAGTTCCTCCATGACTCTTTTGTGCCGTTCGAGGATAGGATTTTCTATCAGTTCTGCTGATTGAGAAGCCAGGCAGACTGAACTTATGTTGTGGTGCTAAGTGAGTTTCACTGAGCAGTACTATATCAATGGAATGGCGATCGAGGAACTCCGAGAGCTCGTTCCTCTTAGCGCGAATACCATTCGCGTTCCATATGAGGACTTTTAAACTTCTATTGTTCCTGTTCATGATAGCAGGGCAATAGCAGCATGATCCCGTAAGGAAATATTGTCTATCTCCTTAGACAACTTTACTGCCGCAACTAGGCGAGACAATAACGAGTTGTCTTGTAGTGCTTTAATGACCATCAGGAGGTCGCTATCCTCTTGTGGAACTTGAGAGGATGAAGAGGCATTTTGGCTGGAGGTGCCAAGAGCCTGACTGTAAGACACCCCCTCTTTGACAAGGGGGTTCTTAGGCTTCCTCTTCTTTGTTTGCGCCTTAATGTATGCGCAACCCCTGTAATTTGCTGGGTGTTGCCCCATACAGTTAGAGCAAGAGGGTGGCGCATCCTCTGGCTTTTTACACTCTTTATAGTGGTGAGCTCCAGCGCATTTAACACATTTTGGGTGAATGTGACAAAATGCCTGCGTGTGGCCCACACGCTGGCATCTATGGCACTGAGGAGGTCCAGCGCTCCTTCTGGACCTCTCAACTTTCACCTCAAAAGTTAGAAGGTTTGTAATTGCTACCTCTTTGGAGGAGGTAACAAATTCAAAGAGCCTAAGTTTCTTAGGCTGACCCGATTCCTTGTCAACCAGTCGAGAGGATGTCATCTGGGTCACGGACTTCACCTCCAAGCCCTGTTCTTCCAAGGCTGTTTTTATTTCTTCCTCCCTGGCAACAGGAGGAAGGTTCCTAATGACATATTTAAAGTTCCTCTCTTCCCACTGAGGGCAGAAAGAGTGGAACTGTATGTTACATTTCACCAGGGTCTGGTAGATGGTCCGATATCCATTTTCATCCCTGGTCTGTAATTTAATCTGTTTAGGACCAGCTGTGGCCTTAAACAGATGTGTTACATGGCTGTTAAGCGTCACATACCTCCTATATTCGTCGTAACTGGTGACAAGAAATGGGGGAGGTACCTTGGTGTCAGAGCTAGGTTTTTGTACAGAAGATGTGGGTTTGGGCTTGGAGGTTGACGGCAGAGGGGAAGGTTTTATAGTAGGTGTCTTAGAGACAACTGTTTCGACACTCACATTATCCCTCCTGGTCTCTGACGTAAACCTCCGTTCCCTGACTGTGTCTGTGTTTTGTTTACTCAGAGCAGAAGCCTGTTTTCCTTTCTTCCTCCTTGACACTGTTGTAAAAGCAGGTGTCAAGGATGATTTATCTATTGGTTTACAGGCTTCAGCTTGTGTGTGTGTCTCAGTTTTGTTTTTATTTTTATTTTGCCCTGCAGAGCTATCAGACATTTCTCTAGTTTTGCCAGAGGAGCATACACCAGAGTCTGGCTGAATGCTCTGCAGTGCTGCCAGAGCAGTCAGAATGGACTGAACCATAGCTTCAGCACGATTCAGGGCACTCCGAAGCTGTTCCTCGTTTGTGTAATCAAGTGTATTCATATCAAAAGAGTCCATATTGCTCACTTGGCAAGTACAGTCGAAAAAGAAAGAAGTAGCACTCACCTAAAAGTTGAAGTTGTCAAGGGTGTTGACCTCGATTTGAAGTGAAGACCAGGAGTTGAAATTGTACAAGGGCTGTTGAATTCGAGTTCCAACAAGATTCTCTAACTTGGTATCCAGGTATCGCTGAAGGGAAGGAATACCAAGGCGAGTTGACAGGAAGTTGAGTTTTGAAATCCCTGTTGACGAGGGTTGTCAGCTAGCAGGTAGGCTGGCTTCTTTGTCGGGTGGCGGCAAAGGGCTTATAGGGTCAGTGACTGCTTCCCCAGTGAGCTCAGGAGCGATGTTCACTCTATGAAATCCTAGCACAGACTGAGTTCCTGGCTGGATTGTGCGTTATTATATGTTGAATGCCAGATTAGAAATTGTAAAAGACGAGCCAATCCCTGTTACGTATTACTTTGGGCACTTCTTATTGGTTGTGGGTGTTTATTCGTTGAACACGTTTCTCCTTAGCACACTCCGTCTGCTCGGCCGCCTCAGCCTTCACTCCGGGAGAGGGCTCGCAGTCCCTACTTAATTTTCCACTTCCAAGCCAGGACGCCAAGACCTTCATCCAACTCTATTGGAAAATTAAGTAGGGACTGCGAGCCTTCTCCCGGAGTGAAGGCTGAGGCAGCCGAGCAGACGGAGTGTGCTAAGGAGAAACGTGTTCAACGAATAAACACCCACAACCAATAAGAAGTGCCCAAAGTAATACGTAACAGGGATTGGCTCGTCTTTTACAATTTCTAATCTGGCATTCAACATATAATAACGCACAATCCAGCCAGGAACTACACCCACCAGCTTGAGAATGACCGAGGAACGGTCGAAACCGGTCGCAACGACACGAGGAAGGCGCCACGCATTCTTCAAGAAAACACTGCAGTAAAGGGGTCTAATGACAAACGCCACACACACTCAACTTCAACTTCAAATCATAATGCCCATAGCCCGGACCAGATTCTTACGAGGAATTCTTCTGCGTGAGGACGCCTATGCCATTCCTGCCCTCTGTGAAATTAAAGTAGGGACTGCGAGCCCTCTCCAGGAAGGACGGCGGATGCAGCCAAGCGTGTTAAGAAACCGACGGGGAAAAGGTCTACATACACCCACATCAATAGAATTTACAGAAAACACCAACAACCAGTATCTAATGAAATCCACTAAGCCCATAGTAAACACCGAGTTCGACGAGGTACACTTCCAAGCCAGGACGCCAAGACCTTCATCCAACTCTATTGGAAAATTAAGTAGGGACTGCGAGCCCTCTCCCGGAGTGAAGGCTGAGGCGGCCGAGCAGACGGAGTGTGCTAAGGAGAAACGTGTTCAACGAATAAACACCCACAACCAATAAGAAGTGCCCAAAGTAATACGTAACAGGGATTGGCTCGTCTTTTACAATATATATATGTATGTATAAATACTCAATGAAGTTTACGGTCTATGAGCAACTTTATAAAAGTTCTAATTCCAAGTCTTATTCATTTATTATACACATTTTTGCAACAATTATGTTATTAAATCTATTAATATAATGTGGATATTAATGTAATTAAATAAATAATTATTGTTCTATATATTTTTCTATTATTTACTCCAGAAGTTATTTATATTTGATCTATTTTTCGATAAAAATAAAATTTGAGTTAATATATCAGCAATAAAAAACCAAAGATAATATATCTTTTCAATAATTAAATTGCCCTATCATAACATAATCATTATTGTTAGAAAAATATTACTTGGTGATAATGAAATTAGTTAGTTATGCAACTAATTAATTTGTATTCATCAGTTACAATGTAGTAATTTCAATTCTAATGAAATTTTTAGTTATTAATTGATAATTTCTCTACATTGAATATCATCCAAATAAAATAAATTGAGATGTTGAAAATATTAAATGTAAAAAGTAGACATATTGAAACAATTATAGTTTTTTATTTCAAGTTTTTTTTTATTAATAAAATAGAAGAACTCTTTTTTCAACAATAATTTAAAATGTAATATAATTTTCTTGCATTTAAATCAGCATATATCTTGTAAGAGTATTTTTTATTATTATATGTAAAATAAAATGGTATGATTAAAATTATTTAGAATTTTATGTTTTACATTAACTGGAATGAAATTAACGTGTGTAAATTACCTTGTTATATAACTATAGGTGTGTTAATAGAATAGGTGTGTTCTCTAATCGGGGTTCGGTCAATTTTCCAGGATAAAAAATCATCAAACTCTCGTTGGCAACGAGAGTTTGATGATTTTGTATCCTCCTGGAAAATTGACCGAACCCCGATTAGAGAACACACCTATTCTATCAAACGGTCGATATATTATTGAATCTGTTATATATTTATAAATATAGACAATCTATAGAGTATTATGATGCATTTATATAACTATTTTTTCGCCTTACACAGAGTGAAGACTTTCCTTATTTATTCAACTATTGTTGCAAAAGAAATATATAACTTCAATTTATTCAAGAGGCGAAGTTAGAGAGGCATTTTGATAATAGCTATAATCACTATTTTAATAAACTATGTACAATAGATAAACAAAAAACCCATACTGTTCCTAACATCGTGTTTGTTTATAACCTGGAACAAAACGGTATATAAATAAATATTTGTTAAGAGGTGTATATTTACGTAAAATAATTTATTTATATTATATACACTAAGCAAAAAAAATTGCAATTTCTACTTTTTGTATTCTTTTGTGATGAAAAATATTTATATATAATTCTACATACTAAGTCAGTGAGTGATTTATAAATAATACATTTAGCTTTTACAAAATGTAGAAAGAATATGTCTGTTGTGAATACATGTGATGAGTGAACTGTTTGTTTTAACAATGGCCTAAATGCTTAATTTAGCATTTAATGTTTATCATTTACTAGTATATAATTGTTCATAAAGAATATTTATTTATATTTATTTTATTAAAATATAAAAATTACAAAGATGACTGAAATTAATTTATACTTTTTCAGAATATAAAAAAATTTTTTTTATTTAATTTTGTAAAACATGAATTCATGATATAGATAATTGTATAAAATACTGTTTATATGTTTTTGAATAAAAGCTATATTTATATCATATCTGTTTTGTATTTAAGAAGACCTTTTTATATGTTATATTAAAATACTGTTTATATGTTTTTGAATAAAAGCTATATTTATATCATATCTGTTTTGTATTTAAGAAGACCTTTTTAAAAGTTTGTTTACTTTACTATAAGTAAAGTATAGTGATCGTGAAAAAATCGATCTCGAGATTTTGACGGAATTACATGTTTTGAGGTGCCAGAAGTCGTTTTATGAAGTTTTTTCGTTGATGTCTGTTTGCGTGTGTGGGTGAGTATGTATCGAAAGTTTGTTACCACGCTACGTCCAGAATCTTTGATGGATCAAAGTGATACTTTACACGAAAATGGGCCTCATACTGTAGATGAACCCTATTGTTTGGGAGCAATTAGCAATTATGCATGATGGGAGTAACGTTTTTTGCCCAACACCTCTTTTTAGATATCTTTTTTTCATTGTAGGGTAAAAAGCTAATGAAATGGTCTCCACATATAAAAATTTAATTTTTATATATCTCCACATATAAATTAAATTTTTATATGTGGAGACTATTTGATTAGCTTTTTACCCTACAATGAGTAAATACCACATAATAACTGATTGCACTACGTTAGAATCTTTTTTTTTTCTCCTAAACTACTAATTCTAGAGCCTTGAAATGTTGGCATTATCGTTGAGACTACAAAGTCAATAAATAAAAAAATCTACAGATTTTTAAAATAACTATATTTGCATGACAGCAAATTCACATTTTGGTCTTTGTAATGGAGAAGCACTTTAAATTCTCTCAATAATCAAGAAGATCACTTTTACAATAAAGGTAAAATTCTCCACAAAAGATTAATTCTAAAAAGGTTGTTGACAGGATAAGTAGGTTAGGCAGAAAGGTTACATACCACTCCATTATTATACGACTTTTTATCCTTTTTTTATTAGCTCATTTATCTTTTTGTAGTTAAATACTTAATCGATTGATTAATTAACTCCTGTTATACAAGTAATCGCTGCTAAAGATCAGTGGCGAGCAACTATTTTTGCCACCCGGGGCGGTCGCAAGATTTGTCACCGCGCTGGCCTTTGATAATCCGTTAAACTTCACAATTCCAGAAAGCCCTCAAAATATTCATTTTCACGGATATATAATCATAGATTTAATTTTAGACTGCTTTCATTGATTCCAGGCATCATCCTATCACAGTAAACATATACATATACAATCACAACAAAAAAAAATCAAAGATTTTTCAAAACAAAAACCTTAATCCAAATCACATAAAAATGATTAAATTAACTGACTCCTCAAACAAATATAATAAACTTTCAACCTTTTAAAAAAATAGTTTTGAAAAATTTATTTTTAATTTGCGAATATTACAGACGACAAATACATTTAAGAACGGCATTGCGCTTAAAAAATATAGAAACATATTACGACCTTAAAAACTCATTTTAGTATAAAATTTCAATTTTTTTTTATCTCTTTATGATTTGAAATTTTTAATTTTTACCCCCTCAAAATGCCGCCCCTGGCACGTACCACTCCTCCCACCTCCTCGTTGCTATGCTACTATAACGAGTCAACTGCAAGGAAATCTGGGTCAAACGTATCTGGGAAACCTTTTTAGAAACACTATATATTTTAGCCCCTTCTTATAGGAACATGTCTTTCTTTAAAGAACCTTGACATAGTCCTTTTTAAAAATTCACCTACGCCACTTCTTGTAGAAGATACCTATTCATTTTTCTCACCTAGCTAGTGTCAGAAGAAAAAGTATGAGATATAGTATGTCCAGCAATTATTGAGATAAACTATTGAGGCAACAAGGAAGATTTATTTACGTAAAACCAATAATTCTCTTTTATATCAACCTGAAAAATAAATTTGAAATAACGTATTCATGTGAAAAGAATTAATAACACAGTGAAGCTTGGCTTGTTCACTTGAAGATTCTTGAAATTGAGTCAACATTGCCCGATGAACAACAGCTGTGCTCAAAACCTACGAACAGAGTAATGGCATTTACACAAATACAATCGTACATTAAGATGAATATTAAAAGAAAATATCTCATGAAGGTATTCTTATGATATCAATGATCAAACCACAATAAGAAATGGGAAAACAAGACTAAGATCTTTCAACCGTAACAAGCGGTCTTCGTCAGAGTCAAAAACCCAACTGAACACTAGATGCAGAAAACATCTGGTGAGGAGTTGAGAAGAGTGGGAGGGAAGAGTGGTATTTTAAAAGGGTGAAAGCACAGGAAAGGACTAATGTCCAGAAAGGGATGTTTGGGGAAACAAAGGAGTACAGTAAGAAAAAGTAAAAAACTATCCGCTAGCTGTCAACCCTCTTTGAAGAGGCTATTGCCCTCGTGACGAAAGTATCAAGTTTGAAGAGACCGTTACTAATGTTTATAATATTAGTAACAGTTATTTTCCTGTGCTTTCACCCTTTTAAAATACCACTCTTCCCTCCCACTCTTCTCAACTCCTCACCAGATGTTTTCTGCATCTAGTGTTCAGTTGGGTTTTTGACTCTGACGAAGACCGCTTGTTACGGTTGAAAGATCTTAGTCTTGTTTTCCCATTTCTTATTGTGGTTTGATCATTGATTGTTGTTTCACGTGTTTATGTGAAATCTTTTTATCTTATGATATCTTGTTCGAATTTCATAAACCTGTTGTAACCTTTCAGTTGTTTATTTTACTTAGTTTAGTAATCAATTGTAATTATAAATTTCATTTAGTAGATTTATTAATGTGATTTTACATTTACATAGTTACACCCTCAGAATATTTAAGACAACCTACTTCACTGGTTCATAGTTCTAGTGCAGTACTTGGATTTCAAAGTAAATTATTAATAAGTTATTACAATTATGCCTGCAAAATGAAAATACTAATCAGAAAACTGGCGAAGGAACAAAAAAAAATAGGTACCATATGGTCATTTACTCTTCTCATCACTGGAACAATTCTTAGGATAAAAGCCTCTTATACTAGTCATGGAAACAAAGAAATATATTATCTTGCTAAACACATATGTAACTTGTTTTAAACAAGTAAACCCAGAAGTACAAACTTTGCCTGAAGATAACCACAGAATAGTTGAAACACGTCGCAAATACCACCACCAGGTCAACAGTGCAAAATTTTCCACCTTCAATCAGCCATCCATCAATAGTAATATGAACAATCGGTAGAACAAACAGCAGAGTAAATGTAAATTCAACGAAACTAACAACTCGAAGGGGTTTCTATGTGAAGAAATTGGAGTCAAGTGTCAACATCTTTTAATCAAGAGGGATTGTGCAACCTCTACCCCCATCTCATGAAGACAAAGGCTACTTTTCCTAGAAGACAAATGAGGGTATGAAGTAAAATAAAATAAAATAATATCCCTAGCAGAAATAGAAAAAACCAATACAAGCTATTGATCGCGTTGTTCATTATCAAGTTATATATCTAAATATACATGTGATATAAATGAAGTTTAAACCACAAGGAAAAAGGAAAACAATACAAAGGATAAATGTTCTTATCCTTTCACACTATGTCATCAAAGAGAAAACTAAGCTTGAACTAAGAAGGTAATATAAAAGTTAACTAGAAGGAAGGTAACGAAACTGTTGGAAAACCTCCATTGACAATATAACTTGATAATAAAAAAATACCCAAAAAACTAAATAAAGCAAAGTAAACAGTAAAAAAAAATAATTATTAAAAAAATATATATATAAAATGTCTAAAAAAAAATATTATTAAATTAAATTAAACAATACATGAAAATAAGGAGACAGAAAAGAAATTAAACAAAGCATTAGGTTATATGATTAGAAATTAGAAACAATCTGGTCAGAGTTTAAAGAAGACCTTTGCTCGTCTGTCCAATGTAAGACATTTCACAGTCAGTACATGGTATCCTCTATACACAATAGTCCTTTCTTTTTGGCTTATTATATATATACAGGGTGTCCATAAAGTCCATGTGCAGGTTAAAAAAATTATAACTTTATTCGTATTTATGATAGAAATAATCTGTAAAAAAAGATTAGAAGGAGTTAAACCTACATTTTTTAAGGTTTTATTCTAAAAATAATTTTTAGTTTCCACAGTCCTCCATCATTAGCAATGTAGAGGGTAATACGCTTTTGCAGTTTACGGAAAACATGCGCCAACTGATTTACAATAATCCGTAAAATCTTATTAGTTATTTTAGCTTTCAAATCTTCAAATGAACAAGATTTAGATGCATACACAGTTGTTTTCACATACCCTCATACGAAAAATCTAATGGAGTCAAGTCTGGCGAATGTGAAGATGAATGAAATGGTTCACTTCTTCCGATTCATCCGTTAGGAAGTTCGTGATTTATCTGTATGGAAGAGGTTACCACATGATGGAAGTTAAGTGGATAAAATTTCAATAAAACTTTAAAAAATATAGATTTACTTCTTTCTAATCCTTTTTACAGATCATTTCTATCCCAGCTACAAACAAGGACTTTATGGACACCCTGTATATATATATACTTATACCTCATTAAATATCTTGCCAACATTAAGTTTAGTATGTTTCCTACATACCTTTTCAAGATTTCTAATCCTACTTTTCCATCTTTGTGGAAATATTAAGATATTTAATGAGGTATGTTTAAAAGAAGGTCTGCTCCCAAAGTATACCAATATATATATAACAGATTCAGTCTAGTCGAAGGTTTTGTCCGGTTAACATTGTTGTTCCTTTAAATAATAATCAATGAGAATAACAGAATGAAGTAACAATAGTCAATTAAAATCCAATCTATATTTAACAAAAGATGTATATAATTCCATTTCATTCTGAAAACTGAATTAATACCGTCTTCGTCTTAAACTATAACTGTTTTAAGGTTTCAAATTATCTGTGAATTGTTGAAACAGTTGCTCTCTGGAAGATGTGATGTTAGCACAAAACAAGAATAAAAATTCACATTTGTGTTCCAAAAGTGATTGTATTTAAATATTCTGTAGACACTTTATGGGCTCTAAATAGCTAGACACTATTGAACTATAGTTTGATTTCTTAAACAGTACGAAGATTTAATAAACTCACCTGAAAATCGTTTCAAACTCTTGTAAATGCACTTCATAACACACAATAACTCGATTCGACTTTATTTTAATTTTATAAAGTGGATATGATTAAATTTTCATCATAACGATAATTTTTTATAAACATCAAATAGTAGTTTTGACTATTGAATTGCCGCGTTCAATCAGATTTTGCCTGTAGATAGATTTAGTTTCTTTCTTCTCTCGAATTCAAAATAATCGATGTGTATGATTCGTCTATCATTCATAAGACTTTAGGAACATTAATTTCTTTACCTGTCTCATTCCTATCTCAAACTCGATTTAGTCAAATAATAATACAATTCCAATTATTTGGTTATCTCTAAATAACTGTTACTGTTGTCGAGCACATTGATTTTAATTATTCTAGAGCATAAGTTCCCAAACTTTTTTTTCATATGTACCAGTTTCAAAGTTTAACTGGTTCCTGTGAACCCCTGCATAATAATAATAATAATTATAAATTATTTTATAACTGCAATATATAAGTTATTATTTATATTATATATTATCAGTTATATATTATATAACTGAAATATAATAATAATAAAAACAATCTTTGCAAGTATAGTTATAAAGAGATAAACAATGTTTTGAAAGTATACGTCTGTTAATACTGCTGCTATTACATTTGGATTTGTATGGGCACTGGTCGCAACTCCAAACTCTAGACTGGTTAGAATGTTGATATGAGATGTGTCTGCGAAGATAGGGTTTTGCATAGGTTGTATAGCTAAAGAAAGTACATTTCAGCAGGTTTTTATTTTGTGAATGAACAGCAGACATGTGTTTTCTCAACCAGCTTTTATTCAATACAGACAAGCTACTTTGACTTTAAAGTGAACATGCGATATATGCTGGCGTATATTATTCTTTTGGCTTGTTCTAAATTGACAATGAGCCAGGGAGGGAGGAAAGACGCATCCTCTGGTTCAGGTAGACGTCAAACTTAATAAACTTACGAGTTAGCGGGTTAACTGCTTCTGATATGAGGGCTACTTTCTCTATCTGGAAATGAAATCATTATAATAATTACAATATATTTATTGACATCTGAAATGAACAAATTCCTCTGCCATAATAGGTAATATGACCCGTAGGAGGTAAAATAAGTCACTTTATATATATATATATATATATATATATATAAAAATCAAAATTAAAAATATAAAATTGGAGTTATTTAAAAGATTTCTTTGTTTACTTTAATTACAATTATTTGCGAATTTCTTATAATTTTATCTCACCCATCTCTATTTCTTGCAGCTCCATACCACAATTAATACAATTAGGTAATAAAAAGCTAAGTTTTGCAAATCCGATGTTCAAACAGATTTGTTTGTTATATAGCCGGAGTGGCCAACCTGTGTCTCACGAGCCACATGTGGCTCTTTGAAGGATTATTTGTGGCTCTCAATAAATGTACCCGAGGTCCCTATTCATTTTTGTGTTATTATATTTGAAAAAATTACTATCATTCCGTTTGTTTCCGCATGTATTTTTTTTGCATTCCTTTTAAATGCGTATTTAATTGCGGCTCGAAAAAGATTCAAATTTTGAAAATTGGCTCGGACTATTAAGGAGCTTGGCCACCCTTGTTATATAGAAATTAGTAGTATGGTGTAATCCATTCGGTTGGCAGCTGGATTGAGTTTCATCTATCAGCTACCGCATATAGTCAGTTGTATGTAAAAATAATAACTCGTTTGGAAAACTAGTTTCACAATTAAATTCACTTATTCTGAGGTAAAATAGATAAACAAACAAAAGTGTCCACACAAATGAAGTTTTATTCAACAACAACAACGCGTTTCGAACACTTTGTGTTCATCATCAGGAAGACACTATAATACAAATCATATCTAATCAGGTACAAAATTAGTTGTTTTCACTGGACCAACCCCTCAGCACCACATCCTTGGGTATGTCTAATTCTTTTAATTGAATTTTATAATTTCATTTTAATTTTATAACTGATTAGATATAATCTGTACTCGTATTATAGTGTCTTCCTAATAATGAACACAATGTGTTCGAAACGTGTTGTTGTTGTTGAATAAAACTTCATTTGTGTTGAGACTTTTGTGTGTTTATCCATTTTACCTCAGAATGTGTAAATACCACACAATTACGGATTGCACAACTAATGATTTAAATTCACTTAGTTGTTCGACATATGTGGGAGAACATGTAATTGCGGCTCTATAACAAATATTTCTTTTTCAACTGAATATTAATTGCATCTGATAATGAAAAAAAAATCTATTTTGAGTTTTTAAGTGGATTTCATATTTTGATATGAAAACATCAATATATAAGAACCCAAAATACCTTATGATGTAAGAACCCTTTTCTTATGTGAACTGAAGAATACCTGTGACTGGGTGGGTAGGAAAGTTTTACGCATCACCATTCTTTGTGTCAAATCTACACATTTGGCGGTAATATGTAGATCCATTATTTAACAGTTTTATCTCATAATCCGTTTTACTGCTGTCCCTCTCAGAGTATCATGTTTTGTAGGGAGAGAGTGATTAAGAAACACAGTCCAATAGATAGTACAGTGGTACCTCAGTTTTCGACCTCCTCACTATTCGAACAATTCGGGTTTCGACCAAAAAATTCGAGGTAAAAATGCTTCCGAATTCCAACAGATTTCGGTGTTCGAACACTCGGGCTGGGAACCGTAAATAGCCGAGTGAAGCCGAAACGTACGCAGCGTTACCCTGTATGCCATCACACCGCTGTTCAAAAGGTAAGTAAATGATACAAAATGGTTTATATTTCTTCTTTTTTATGTTTATTCTATATTATGTACACATTTAGGTCTTTAATGCTGTTAAGACAGGTACTCGTTTTCTTAATATTTTAGGTATTTTTCTTTTGGATAAAACAGATTAAAATACTTACCATTGTTTTTTATGGGAAAAAATGTTTCAGTTTTTGAACGAATCGGTTTTCGACCAACAAACTCGAACGAATTATGGTCGACAACTGAGGTACCACTGTATTAGTATTATAGGAAATGACTAGCGCATAATATGGGAAACATTATTTTAATCTATTAAATAGAAAAAAAAATATAAATAAATAAATAGAGTTAATCTATTGAAACATGATGATTCAAGCATTATATCTCAGTAAATAGGTAAAGCGACACTTACCACTATACACCCAAAGGCACACCAGTATTGAAAAAAAGATAACTTTACTCAAGTAAAACAAACCTGAGCGAGAATAGTATCGTGTTTCGTATCATGGGAGGACTTTGAAACCAAACGGGATTGTACTGTGGACGGTAAGAAGAATCTGAGTAAGGTATGTCTAGGTAGAGTAGAGGAAGAGAGCTCTTGGAATAATGTAGCATCTGTAAACGAAAACATTACTAATATTCAATCGCATATTCATTGAATCATATCTATCAACTAAGACACAAGAACCTTGACTTTACATAAAAAAATGTTACCACATTTAACTATTAAAACACAACTGTACAATCTGTAGTGTGTATGACTTGTATAAATATAGTGGAGACTCAACCAATCTACATCAAATTTTGTAATTAGCTTTCTTAAGACCCTGAGAGGACTATAATTAAGTTTTAGTGTAATAACTTCTTTTAACTTCTTTAAACTTCCATGATCAATATTTCAGTTTACTTTTCTTGAAAGATATAAGGTATTACAGAAAGAAATTCTTAAAAAAAATGAATGCTATTAATTCTATGTTATTTTATTTCGAGAGTTGAAATTAAGGCCTGTTCAGAAGCTACAACTCTAACAATCAATGAATAGTTGGGTTTTTGATTCTGACGAAGACTACTTATTACGATTGAAAGATCTTAAGTCTTTTTTCTCCCATTTCATATTGTGGTTTGATCATACATATTAATATGGAAGTTTATAAATAACATTATTTTGAAGATAACACAAGAACAATACTATTTCATCAAATGCTCTTATGTTTATCCTAGGCACAGGCCTAATCACAAAAAATAAGTGGAAATACATTTTCTTGTACTATGATGTTAAATAGATTATAACTGTGACTTAAACAGTAAACTGTCACCCAAACAGAAACATTAAAGGGTAAAAAGCTAATGAAATAGTCCCCAAATATAGAAAAATAATAGTATAAACAACGCGTTTCGAAAACGTAGTATTCTTCTTTAGGCATTAACTACAAAATACAATGTCATCAGAGAGTTATCTATAGTACAAAGTAAATCACTACACTATGATAAGTAAATCTCGAACACGCGTTGTTTATACGATTAAATTCCTATATGTGGAGACTATTTAATTAGCTTTTTACCCTACAATGAGTAAATACCACATAATAACTGGTTGCACTATTTTAGAAGACAAACAGATACATTAACACATAACTAATCAAATTCCAAGAAGTGACTCACTGATTGTCCACTAATAGGAGAAGCTGTCTGATTTTGACCCAAAGGAAAGAGGTCCTCGTCTTTCAAAAATGGCTCCATTATATCGAGCAAACGTCCCACTACTGAGGGTGACAAGACAAAATCTAATGGTCTCAACTTAGCCATAACCTCAACAATGTAATTAGAACTAATCTGGCTGACATTCTTCTGTAAAAATAAAACAAATAAACATCAATGATTGCTAATCTGTGAAAAATTCTAGCCAACAGTTTTATTACCCTAGTTTTTAAAATATTAACCCATAGAAATTAGTAACTCCAGGATTAGCATTAAAATAACTATAAGAAGAGTTTAAACAAACTGCCTTAGTAACAGTTGAAAATCTAAAGGATAAGTTAAGAACCAAAGCATTAGATAGAGTTTAGATTCCAATAAGGTAAATGACACATCAATGTGTATGCACTTTACACAGTAAACTAGTAATCGAGGTCCAATTTAGAATTTTCTTCCCTAGTTTGGTATAAAATTCGTTCAATTCAAATAAACTTTTAGAAAAAATCTACCACGAATTTTTGAAATATATTTCTTCAAAAAGAATAGAATCTTCACATCCTTAGTTTTATAACTGTAGTTCTTGATTCAAAATTGTTTTCATGTGCAAACGGAAGGACTTTAATTGATTGCCTATTAATTCAAGACGTAATACATGCTAATACTGATTGTAATGAATTAGGTTCACAGATATTTTAATATTCCCTAAAAAAACTTACGGAAAAACAACTTGTTATTAATTAAAATTGAAAAGAGGTATTATTATTTCTATTTGTCAGTTCCCAGATATTTATGAGCATAGAATAAATGTTTTTAATAAATTCAGAAACTCATTTGAATAATTAGTCAAATTCCTTTTAGAAATTAATCTTTAAATATAGCAGTTCACAAACGAAGAAAAGCAACACACAGAGAAAGAGACACACTTACAAACTCAAATTTTCGGATGATCCGTCTTCAGGAGAAAAGAGAGAAAGGGCGACCAAGCACGCCGGAAACACAACGGCAGGAAACCGTCCCGGCAACCGACCGTGCTGCCACGCGCGCCCGGTTCAGGAAGTAATGAAGTAGAGACGATCAGAAGAAAATTAATATTAAAATTAAAATTAAGAATTAAGAAAAACAGTTCTGGTTGATTGAAGGTAAAATAAACAGCAGGAAGATAAATGAAGTATAAAAAGGAATACCGTGAAAATACCTAAAAGCATGAAAAAGGAAGATAACAGAGTTATTCTGTTAAAAGAAGACAGGAGTCTTCTTTTCTCCTGAAGACGGATCATCCGAAAATTTGAGTTTGTAAGTGTGTCTCTTTCTCTGTGTGTTGCTTTTCTTCGTTTGTGAACTGATTTGCGTCCAGTTTGGATCGTTTTTTCGAATTTTAAGTGGATCTTTAAATATAGGCATATATGATATAACCATCTTCGTTTCAACTTCAAATGTCTTCATCCGAGACGGCATTAAGGATAAAGGATTTGTTTTGTGGCGAGTTCTCCTTGGTAAATGTGCATCCATGAATAGAGCCCAGGCTGAAGGTAAGAGACTGGCTCTGAGTACGCCCTAAATACCTGCCATTCCACTCATTCAACTTTATTTCCAAGTATACCATATCTGATATCATTTTAATTGTTAAAACTTTCCAATACTAATTTCAATGACTTTTTTGTTAGTAATCACCGTTTCAAAAAAAAAATTTATATGTATATATTTCAACAAAGCTATAATTATTGTTCATGACACATGAATATACACTAAGGATTATATTGAATACCAAACGTAACAAAAGATACTCGTATACAACAATCAATATTGGTATATATTGGCAGCAGATTTTCTCTCAAGCATATTTTATTGAAAATGATCGCAGTTTCTACATCATTTTATTTTATGACCCTGACTATACATTCGCTAACGGCTACTCCTTTCCCATTCACCCCACCTCTCCCCCCCCTCCCTACCATCCCTCCATGCCTTCAGTTGTCAATGGAACTTAGACCTAATAGTATTTGTAATTTTTTTTGTTTAGTTTATTTACTTAATTGATGTTTATTTATGTATTAAACCTGATGATGACATACGAATGTTGAAAGCCCGTTTATTAGTGTAACGTGAATATACATTTAGATCATGTTATTAAATTTCTTTAGATCATTGGACCTATTTACTAGGAAATGTCATTGGCGAACCTGATTTATAGTTTACCTACTACTATAAAATAAAAGCTTAACCCAATTGTCACGCATGGAATTTTCAGCCACATACAATCGATATGAAATAATGTTGATTCTCCCTGAAACAACGTTGGTTGTTTCAAGCTGTTTATTGAAAGACAAAATCCCTGCGTATTAAGGGAAAAAATGGAGTTACTATAGAATAAAACCATTACAAAAAACTTCCAACACGCAAGTAGTGTTGCAAAAGATAGATATCGGGATACAACTACTACTGAACGTCTCCTTAGAACATGCTTTGCTGAGTCTGACCGATTACTCACTTTGGCTCATTCGGTTTAAAATCAGAGCATTCTAGTCCAGAGTTTTCCAAACTTTTTTCGTCGCAGAATCCTTTTTGGTTCCAGTAACTTTCCCGGAACCCCAGATTCTAATGATTTTATACAATTATAATATAAATATTTTCATATGCCTTTTTAAATAGTATGTATGTTTAAAAAAATTAAAAAAGTAATATTACGGCAATGTGTATTTTTCGAATAAAAAGTCAAAACTAAAAGATTTTAATTTTCATATTTTCCGCTAGTGCATAACACATAAAACAGAATTACTAGCAATTTTAACACAGAGTTTGTTTTGTAATCATTTTTGGCTTTATAGTTGAGAGTTTCATTCTCAAGTC
>JAPFBL010001062.1:0-40120 GCA_026182355.1 Hermatobates lingyangjiaoensis | reverse complement strand
CTAGTAAGTTTGAGGAATTTGATAAATTTTATAAATTTCATAGTATTTGTCTATGTTTAGCCAAAACGTGTAGTAAGTTTGAGGGATTTGATAAATTTTATCATTTTCATAGTATTTACTATTTTTAGCCAAAACATTTAGTAAGTTTGAGGAATTTTATAAATTTTATCATTTTTATAGCAATTATCTATGGTTAGCCAAAACATATAGTATGTTTGAAGAATTTGATGAATATTATTATTTTTATAGTATTTGTGTAAGTCCAGCCAAAACATCTAGTAAGTTTGAGGAATTTGATAAATTTTATCATTTTCATAGTATTTGTCTATGGTTAGTCAAAACATCTAGTAAGTTTTAGGAATTTGATAAATTTTATAAATTTCATAGTATTTGTTTATGTTTAGTCAAACATATAGTAAGTTTGAGGAATTTTATAAATTTTATCATTTTCATAGTAATTGTCTATGGTTATACAAAACATGTAGTAAGTTTGAGGAATTTCATAAATAATATCATTTTCATAGTATTAGTCTATGTTAGCCAACACATATAGTATGTTTGAGGAATTTGATAAATTTTATCATCTTTATAGCAATTGTCTATGGTTAGACAAAACATACAGCATGTTTGGGGAATTTGATAAATTTTATCATGTTCATAGTATTTGTCTATGGTAGCCAAAACATATAGTAATTTTGAGGAATTTGATAAATTTTTTCACAATTATATTACTCTTTTCAGAATTGTGCAAAGTGTGAACAATTACATCTGTAAAGTAATACTGAAAAACTTCAAAATTTTATTTTTTTTTTTCATATAATTCGTGTAAGAATATCAATAATGTTAAATCTAATACGTAATGTTTGCTTAATTTTACATATTTTTCCAATATCATGGAATTGGATTGTGAGTAGTTAAAGCGTGAACAGTTATATTGTAGGTTTTCTGAATTTGTTATTTTTTTAGATTTTCAAAGCAGTCTGTTAGTACAGTCAAAACAAGAAGACGTATACGATAAGCTTGTTTAAATAAATAAAGTTATTCACTTTGATAGTACCTTACCACTGAGCTACCCTCATCCCCTGTTTAATTGCTTATATTTTTTGGAATAATTAGGATAAAATAATTTAGAATAAAACAATTAATTAATATATATAATTTATTCAGGTTTTGAAAGCGTGAACAGTTTTATATTGTAGGTTTTCTGAATTTGTAATTTTTTTTTATTTTCTTATTAGTGGTTTTAGAATAGTCAAAATGATAAACTTGCTGAATTTGATAAAGTTATTCACTTTTTTAGTGACTTACCCTGCTCCCCTGTTTACTTGTTTTTTTTTTGAACGTTTAGGATAATAAATAAAAATAAAACAATTAATTAATATATATAATTTATTCAGGTTTTCTCAAATACAAAGGTTATTTGTAGTACATCTCGAAACACAGCAAAAATTACTACAAAATTTGCACCGCTATAAGCTATTGCAGAGTGTAATAAAACTACATTAGGGGTAAAACAATGCATTTTTTTTGTTTTTTTTTTTACACAGGTAATAATGCACCAACTACTTAAGTAAATGTAGTTTCTATTTCTCTCTCTGTAAAAATACAGACAATAAAATAATTGTTGGAATGAATTCTAAAAAGAAAATAAAAATTAAACTTTTTGAGACCTTGGTGTTTTCTATTAATTTTGTAAACATATTTTATAAACTTTTTTTTCTACTAAATCAAATATTTTGATGAATAGTTCACGTTTCATAAAATTGTTCATAGTATCAAACTGTTTATTTTAAACTTTGTTATATATTAACTATTTATAACAGTCGAAGAATTTATTAATTAGTATTTTTTTATAATTTTATGTACATAATTTCTTGATAAAATGTTCATTCAAATTGATTTAGTAAACTAAATAAATTGAATTTACTGAATATATTATCATTATAACAACCTTCCTTGTATGAACTAAGAAATAATATTTAATTTGATAAAATAGTAAAAAAAAGTGTGGAGTATTGAAATAAACTGGTAAAATATAATTGTTTTGCCAAAATAATATTTAAAAAAAAATGGATTCTCTTTACTGGTTACCATTTCCGGAATGATCATTACTCCCTCAGAAAGAAAAATTTGCTTTTAAAACTGAAATTACCAAAATCAGGTATAGCATATAAAAGGAAATCAATGTCTAAACCACAGTAAGAAATCAGAAAAATGGCTAAGATATTTCAGACAAAAAAAAAGTGGTCTTCGTCAGAGTATCAGTTTGGACTCTGACGAAGACCATTTGTTTTGGTTGAAAGATCTTAATCAGTTTTCTGATTTCTTACTGTGGTTTAAGACTTTGATTTTTATTTAGAATGTTATTGTGAAATTTTTTTTGAAATGTAAATGAAATAATTTGTTATCTTTTTAAAATTTTCATACATATATATTAAGCACATGAGTATTTACTTTGCTGTTTTCCATATATAATCTGATATATGTAAATTGAACTATAATTTGATCTATTAAATAGAAAAAAAAATCAATTTCTAAAAAATGCTATTTAATCATTATTTACATCAATAATTAAAAATTATGATTTTAAATCTATAAAAATGAAAAAAATATTGTATACAACATAAATATATGCACATATTTACTAGAAATGAATAAATTACGTGACCTGTAATCAAAGAAACTATACAGGGTTTTGGAGAAATTTTACACACACTCTAATTATTTGTGGTTGATGAAAAATTTGTAAATTATATGATTGGTAACAGTTAATAGCACTACAAATATGTATACTTAAATATAATATTTTTGAGTATATATAATAAAAAAATCATTACTTACAGAAAGAAGAAAAACAGGTACAAATACTATTCAACTGTACTAACATGAGAACTATGACGCTGCTTTGGCGAGTTATCTACAATGGAGATATATCTACATATACATAGTAGTACATTGTACTTTTGCTAGAAAATTAAAATTAAAAAAATACGATTGAATTTTGTTTTTAGTATTTCTGTTCTTTTCATATTTCCAATTTAAAAAAAAAAAAAATAAAATAAAATTATTACTTGAGTTCAGTGATATTATGTTGTTTGATGTTGGCTAACGTGAGGTGCAGGTAATCAACAGTGATATGTTTTGGAGAAAAATCACAATAAAAAAAACACATAATGCAATCAATAAAATTTAAACCAGAAGGAAAAAGGAAAATAATAGAAATAAATGCTCGGTGATATTATGGTGCAATAATAATTTGGTGACTTTGAAATTATCAGAATATGTAGCGTTTTGTTAATAATAGATAGGAGAATTGGTATAGTAATGGATTGTGTAAACATCATTGCCAAAAGTCAACAACATTTTTTTAAAAAATAGACATCATGTCCAATATAGAATGTTACGTTAAACCGTCACTAGGAGCAGCACTATAGGCTGATTTGATTAAAATGGTCATCTAGGTATTTCCTTGCAATAGCAAAATACCAAGGTAATTATGTATATTAATTAAATAATGTAACTTATAAACATTCTTTTATGTTACTATAATTGAATTATATATTTATCGAGCCCTGTAGATGTCTAAAAATATAGACGAAACGTCGGCTTAAAGGTGTTGTATTTTTTGAAGCTAGACCAAACCTCGATAACAAAGACAATAAAGTATATTATTATATTATAACCGAACCACATGGCGTGGGGGGGGGGGCTCTTGTTATGCATATTAACTGAATATGCAAGAATTGTTAAATTTTTTAGTAATATTTTACAAATAAAAAAAAAATAATTTTTTGATTTGAAAAATTTTAAAAACTATACGTAAACAAGAAGAGAACAGTAGAAAACTTTATTTCAATGTTGGTTACCTGAAAATCAGGTTAGGCAATATTTAACATTGGAAGTGATATTAATTTTCAGTTATCATTTTAATTAATCCAAGGACCGTGCTAAGAATTGAGGTAAGAAGATTTTTTATATATAGATAACAGGTTAAAACAGCGCCAGTGTATATAACACATGGAAACAGGTAAAATTGATCAAAATAATTAATGAAAAAGTGCAACAACTTCATGTTTTGAAATAAAATAAATATGATCTATTTAGGTTTATTTAACATATTTTGGTTAATGCTTGGAAGGTTTTGTTTTTCTGTTCTATGTTTATATACAACACATCCATATTTTTTTTTAAAACTTTCTCGTGTTTTCTTTTTGAAATTCTAAAAACTAACATAAGAATGTGATTTTTATAGTCAGGAGTTAATAATAAACATATATTTTTTTTTCTTCTAAACTAACCTCTAAAACAAATCTAATACATTTTTAAAAGCTACTATATTTTTGAGTAAGTTAGTTTTAATCATTGTGCACTTCAAAAATAGGTAATTTAAAAATACAACTGCCTCATACATCCACATTATACAAAAAAAATAAATAAATAAAAAATAATATCCACCATAGCAAAAAGTATAATAACGCTAATATAATTAGAGATATTATTTTAGTAAAAAAATATTTATTTTTTTTCCTTAATCTATTCTAATTACTTAAATATCAACAAGAATATATCCTTGAAATCATTGAAAATTTCAACATTTACATAAGTGATATTCATGAAATAAAATATGCATTCTAATGGCAAATAATTTTGATAATTAATCATTTTTATAATTAATATTTTGATGACTCATACATAATGAGGTAAATGATATGCCCTTTATATTTAATGTAAAAAATAAGTTATTTCAGATTTTTTTTTTAAATTGTTGACTTAAATGGAATTTAATGAAATAAGATTATTATCATATTTTATTTTTAAAAATACATGATTCATGAAATGGTATCGTCAGTCCTTTAATGTGTAAATGATTGCTTTTTTTATTTCATTTGAAGAAAAGCAAAAATAAGATTTAAATTTTTATTTTTTAAAGCTAATAATTATCCTATGGATATGACCACAAACTATATGAATTATTGATTTTATAAATAATTTTTGTTTAACTCATATAAATAACAACAAAATAATTATTTTGGTCTTTAAAGATTTTTAAATAATTATAAAAACATAGAAATGAAATTATTTTTTTTTTATTGATATTGTTCATCGGTACTTCAAAAAAAATCCCTAATATTAATTTATTATAAAAAAGAGTTTTTTTTAAAAAAAAAAGTAATTCAACACCGATAAATTTTTTTAATAAACTTTTTCTATATTTTTCAAACGTAAAGAAACGTAAATTTATTTACGTATAAATAAAATTTATTTACGTTTTATTAAATAAAGTAATATTTATTTTCAATTAAAATTAAAATCTTTTCATAATTTATATGTATATAATTATATTCAGGATAAATATGTACATTATATTTCACATTTTATTTTATATATAGTATTTTTTAGAAACTAGACAGATTGTAACTTTTTGGATTTTAACATATATTAAAATGCAAACAAAATAAATTGCATAAAAAACACTGTTAAATTACATGAACTCCTAAAGTACATTAATTATTAAAGATACGAATTTCAGTTTATTATAATTTTTTAATTGTTCCATATTGCGTAAAAAGAAATTTGCTCATTTTTATATCACGCTGTCAAAAAAAAAATCTTTTGCTTAAAAAAAATTCAGTTATTGAATTTTTAAGACATAGATATTTATATATGATAACAACACAGACTAAATCTGCTTGTTAGTGTTGGTGTTTCCTGTATTTATTTCTTTTTTGAGAATTATTAATATATATAATATATAATAATATATATATATATAATATATTATATAAAGTTTCACATAAACACGTGAAATAGCAATCAATGATCAAACCACAATAAGAAATGGGAAAACAAGACTAGAATAGTCTAGACTAGTCTTGTTTTTCCCATTTCTTATTGTGGTTTGATCATTGATATATATAAACTAAATTCACAGATTGAACACACATAAAAGAGGATCACATAAAAATTCACTACTATATTCGACTGCCTCATCATCAGGATGGATAGATGTGAATATAAATTAAACTCAAAATGATATGACTTAAAAGTCTTATCCACTGTGAATCGTCGCCTGTCTTCGAAGCGACTCACATTTATTCACCTGATGACTTGGCAATCGGAATATAGTCGAGGGTTTCTGTGATTTCTTTTTTGTATGTTTATTTCGTGAACCAAGTTTATATATATATAAAGATTTCACATGATCACGTGAAATAACTATCAATGATCAAACCACAATATGAAATGGGAAAACAAGATAAGTTACGGTTGACGGTCTTAGTCTTGTTTTCCCATTTCATTTGTGGTTTGATTATATATATATATATATGCTTAATATATATATTTAGTATATATGCTTAATAAACAGAGAGAAAAGACTACAAGAAACATCAACACTCACAATGAGTTTGTAAACGGTCTATTCCAGGCATGGACAACCTTAATCGGCATCTTAATATTTAAAATTGTCTTCTTTTTTTGCTTATTAACAAAAAGCTGACCGAGGCTTTGGGAAGAAAAGTACATCTTTGGTAAGAGATAGATAGAAAGTGAGAGAGTGAGCAACAACTACAAAAGGCTTTAATTTTTTTTTATTTGATGAAATTCATCTTTGGGGATTGCTTTGTGATATTCTACATTAGGAGCATCTCAAGTAATGAGATAGCAAGAAAAGAGTTCATCTCATCATATGAATCATAACAATTTAAATTTGTTTAAATATAATATGATAGCTGAGGTAGCTGTTTATATATATATATATATATCACCTCAAAAACGAGGAAAAGCAACACACAGAGAAAGAGACACACTTACAAACTCAAATCTTCAGATGATCCGTCTTCAGGAAAAAATAGAATGGTCGACCAAGCACGCTGAAAACACAACGGCAGGAAACCCATGTTGTGTTTCCGACGTGCTTGGTCGTCCATTTTCTTTTCTCCTGAAGACGGATCATCCGAAAATTTGGTTTTGTGTGTCTCTCTCTGTATATTGCTTTTCTTCATTCTGGATCGTTTTTTTCCAATTTTGAGTGATATATATATCTTAAAATAGTAGCACAAAAGACAGTAGCAGTTTGCTTCTCGACTCGAGTAATTCGCACTTCTTCCTGATGACGACGGATGTCGAAATATCGAAGTGAGTTCGGTAGTGACTTTTTGTGTTCTTTCCTATTTGTTAAAGTTTTATATATATATATATATATATATAAATTAGCATGTGGCGCGCGGTCACTTGCAAATTATATATTGCGGCCTCCAGTTCACAAAAGATTGCCCATTTCTGGTCTATTCCATCAGTTGTATAACATTCATATAAAGTCCTCTTATCATACCTCAAGACTAGTCATGGTTTCATTAAAAAGAGAGATTAACTCAAAAATCTTGATTTAAAATTAGTACTAATATCAAGTTATATAGCATTTAGAAATTTCATTTACTCAATTGTTTTTAAATCTTCCCTTCCAAAAAAGAATGAATGAAAAAAAAACTCAAAAAGTATCATCATTATTTGAATCTAAAAATTCCATATCATTCAACTATAGATTAGATTGTTTTAATTCTTTAAGAAAACTCACTGTGAAGATATTTGCTTGTAACTGCTAAAATTATCACCTGATTATTCAAATTTTTTGTTATTGTGATTTTTAAAATCATAAGATACCATCATGACAAGCAATAATCTAAAATATAAATAAATTTAATATTTCAATCAATTTATAAGTTCTTAATAAAAAAAAAGCAGTTTTAATGGAATATCTCTAAATTTGGTCATTTTTAAATTATAATTATTATGATAATTTTTCATTGTTTAAATTAATAATATATTCAGAAAATGTTAACAATATAATTTTACATGTCGACTCTGTATTGAGAAACATGTTCTTGAGTATTTTTGTGGTAAAGTCAACGTCATGTTATCATTTTATCAACGTCATCATTTATTTAGAAATTTTTCTTAATATCATTTTATTAAAATCTTTTTTTTTTCAGTTGTTTTATAAGCTCAGTTTCTTTAACTATAACAAAAATTATAATCAATATATTTTTATATATATATATTATAAGAAAATAATTTATGTAAATAAAAATAACAATAATGAAATCTACCTCATTATATTTTAAATTAATTTTTAAGATAAATAAAAAACATATCATTTTTGAATTCATATGTTTTTTTTTCTTTTTCAATAAATAGGTTTAATATAAATATGATATACTTTTACGTTTTTTATATACTTATCCATATAAAAAAATAGATTGCAAAAAAAACAGGTTGAAATGATTCAAAAGAAAATCTTTAGTGAAGATATATAAGATGTTAAATTTCTAATAACATCATATTTCTTAATTTATTATATCATTCAATTTAAATCTAGCATAATACCAAGTATTAACTATAAATTTAAATAAATTGAAAATATTTTCAAAAATTTTGAATGAATTAACTACTTATAGAGATTGGAAGGCCTTAATTGTTCTTTTTTTTTTCATTTTTGATTTATTTTGTTAATTCATTTGTAACATAAATATAATGAATATGTATCACTCATACCTTCTTAGTTTTTTTACAATTTTTTTTTTGTTTTTATATACATTATGATTCATTTGTAAAACTTGGTTTTTTTTCTTTGAAAATATTTCTTTTTAAGTTTGAATTGCATTGATTTTTTTTTTAAGAGTAATTGCAATTATTTTACTGCGAAGCACTTAAACAAAATTTCCAATTTTTTTTTTTTGATTTCCCATCAATGATCTTGGCCCCTGAGACAGTTGTTTAAAGGGTTTTCTTATTAGCAAGGGGGTTATTATTTTTTTTTTTGGAGATTATTTGTTAAGTGGTTATATAGTTATGACATTCATTTTTTTTTTCTTATCTAATTATTCTTTCAGTTTGTGCCATTCGGCTATCTGTCTTCTAGGGGAGTTCACTACTTCTGTCCAGTGATGAAGGGATGAACCGCTTCCTTTTGAGCCGATTTCCAACCTTCCAATTACCTGAAAGAAAAGAAATATATTCAAAGACTAATTCTATTGAAGGGAAAGTGAAATAATGAAGATAAAATACTGTTAGAAGGTACCAGTGGCGTAGCAACCATTCCCCCCGACATTTGATAATCTGTTAACCTAAAATTCCAAAAAGCCCTCACTCAAAATATTTAGTTTCTTGGAATTGCAATCAAAGATTTAATGTCAGACTACTGTTATTAGTCCAAGACATTCATCTTATTACTAGTACATATATATATATATATACAGGCATGAACAAAAAAACTATTTTTTTTTATTTATCATTTTATTACAACTACCTAACAGGTAACAAGTAATATTGATAAGTAATACATAACAAAATGAAATGAAATAGTGGAGAAACCACCCATTGGTGGTACTCCATATAAATTATTCTGATCACTGGAAATCAGTTAGTATTGCTCAGTAAATCTCGGGGTCAACATATTTTTAGCCTTCTGGTAGGGTTGGTAGGAATCTGGTGGGTTGATAATTGCTGAATTAAAATGTTTTAGGTTGGAGGGTAAAGATTCAAGAAATTTGCGGTATCGTGATCGGATTTCCTGGTGGATAAAAGAGCATAGAAAACTAAAGATTTTTTTTTTTTCAAAACAAAAACGTATAATTCAAATTATAGAATAAATTGTTAAATTAAATTAACTGGCTAAGCAAACATATATAATTAAATATAATCAAATAAATAAAATAAATGTAATGAAACACATTAAAAAACTACTTTTAAAAAATTTAAAATACATTTATTTTTAAGTTGTAAATATTACAGTTGAAAAATATGTTTAAATCAGTGTTATATATATAAAAAAAATTACGATCTTAAAAACTCATTTTTGGTATATTTCAAATTTTTTGTTAGGTTTTTATTACTTTTTTTCTATTTTTTCACCCTTAAAATGCCGCCCCCTGGAAAGTACCGCACGGGGTGGACCACCCCAACCGTAGCCCCTCCCCCCTTGCTATTTTACTGGAAAGTAATAATAACTAAGTTTGTACGTATTGTTTGTTTTTGGTTTGCTTTCCAATGTCTGTACTTATACAGAGACCAGGCAGGATTACTTTGTTTTTTTTTTTTAGTTTTAAGGCTACCATTTTTGTGTTAGAATTCGGTTATCCCCCTGAAGCAGTGTTTTCCAACCTTTTCCAAGCAAAGGAATATATCTTTTATTGAAAATATCTCAAAAATATTGATATTTTTGCTTATTTATCAAAATATCAACCTGGTAGCTGATATTTGAATCATCATCAAACATCATCATGTGAAACCTATACCGATACCGCGGCACACCATCAGCTGAAAATGTGAACAAGTTTATATAACCAATACTTTATGTTATGTTGTTAATATAAGCTTTTTTTAACAGATTGAGAAGTACGTTGTATTATATGATTTCTTGAATAAGAATCAAATAAAGAAAAAATGATTTAATAAACTTTTATTTTTGTGGAGGCAGAAGGGATATAAAATGACTTCACCTCAAAAGTTTCATTATTATCTCACACATTGGAGCAATATTAAACATCCTGCACTTACTGGTGTGTGGAAAGATTTCAAGATTGCCGCATACACATGCTGCTGTCAAGAGTTGCACCTTTGAACGGAACCCATTTATTTTGTCCCTACTTGTACGCAGGTTCTCTTTTAAGCCTGGCATTTGTGTATTCAGTTCATTCAGATGATGTCAAATATTATTTTATGCTTGGAAAACTTATCCGGTACTTTCACACCTGTCGCTGAATCCATCCGTCACTAATTCGCTTGTCTCCAATCACAAGGCAATTGGCTACCTGCTGCTGCCCATCTACTGTATGGCAGTAGGCGATAGACTGCATAAGAACACAAACTGAATAATTTCCCACGGCAAACTCGATAATATCTCGCGCCACAAAAGATTAAAAAGACTACCCTAAAGGGAATGGCTTATTAACACTGGACTAGGTTTCACCAAAGTGAAAACCAATTTTTTTCAAGTCTACCTAGCAATGGATCCTATCTAGTGGTAAGGGCTGAGGGTCTAGTTAGACCAGTGGTTCTCAACGTGGTCCACATGGACCCCCAGGGCTCTACAGAGGATTACTGGGGGTCCATGAGGAAAGTAGTGTTCTGAAGGTCCATGACACGTGGTTAGGGCTCTATGTTAAGTTTAAATGAATTCATCAGCAAACCAAAAATAAACCAAAGCGTAGTAAGCTTTGGCCGTACAATATTCAAACATAATTAAAATATAAGGCCTAATATCCTCTCAGTTTGTTAAAATGTTCCAATGTTTCAAAATTTTCTATTGCACTTCTATTTATGGTACATTCAAAATTGATTCTGTTACAATTTACTTCAGGGTACTTTATAAAATGTTAATAAAGAAATATTTTTTTATTGTTTTAAAAACATTTTTGTATTTCGGCATGCGTTGTAGATGTAATGAAATTATTTCACAATTAACGTTATTCATTTACCTAAAAACAAATATTTATTTATAAATTTGTATAATTATGTTTTTTAAGTATCCGGAGGGAATGAGGGTCCACAAGTAGCTTTTAGGGGTCCACAAGCAAACAAAGGTTGAGAACCCCTGAGTTAGACCCTAGTCTATAAATAGACTATATTAATAATAAAACTATTAATTTTATAAATAATAATTAATACTTTCTTTCTGAATCCAGACAAGTAAATAGACATATTAAAAACATTTAAACATATTGTTTTAATATTGATGCTAATATAAAATGTTAAATTCTGATTTCATAATTTTGTTTTTTTGTGTTTTAAAGGACATTAAAAAAAATAATTTAACATTTAAATATTGTTTTAATGTTGATATTAATATGAAATTTTAAATTTTGAAAACATGCTGAATTCTAAATCTGAAATTTTAGTTTTTGTACTTTAAATGACATTAAAAAAATAATTATTTAAAAAATTGAAACATTCTATATTTTCGACATGTTGAAAATATAATCATATAATCATATCATAATCAAGGATCTAATTTTATTCTGAGGTAAAATGGATAAACAAACAAAAGTCTCCACACAAATGAAATTTTATTCAACAACAACAACACGTTTGTGTTCATCATCAGGAAGACACCAAGGATGTGGTGCTGAAGGGTTGGTCCAGTGAAAACAACTCCAGAGATGAAACAACCCTTCAGCACCACATCCTTTGGTGTCTTCCTGATGATGAACACGAAAGGTTCGAAACGCGTTGTTGTTGAATAAAACTTTATTTGTGTGGAGACTTTTGTTTGCTTATCCATTTTACCTCAGAATATGTAAATACCACACACTTACGTATTTTTAGATGATCTATTTTTAGACTGCTGTTATTAGTCACAAACTTTCATCTTATTACAGTACACGTATACATATACAGTCGTCATCAAAGAAAACAATGATTTTTCAAAACAAAAACGTATTAGTCAAATAATAAAAAAACTGTTAAATTAAATTAACTGGATACACAAACAATTATAATAAACTTTCAATCACTTTAAAAGAATAGTTTTGACAAATTTAAAACAAGTTTTTTTACTGTAAATATTACAGTTCAAAAATCCATTCAAAAATGCAATGACGACCTTAAGAATGCATTTTGGGAGAATATTTCAGATTTTAATGTTAGCTTTTTATGATTTTAATTTTTTCCTGTATTTATTTTTACAGGCTCAAAATGCCGCCTCTTGGTACGTGCCACCCGGGGAGAACCACACCCTGCCTTGCTACACCACTGGGGAGTCTGCATCCCCTACCAAGGAAGGGTTACTTCCAGCTCTCGAGGTAATTCATACTTATAGGCTTCTTTTGGGGTGAGGCTAGCTCAGTGGTTACGTGCTCACCTCTGAACTGATACGACCGGGGTTCGATCCCCACCTGGCCCTCGATTTATTCACGCGGGAGGTGAATAAATCTGAGCACGTCGTCTCTCGGAGAAGGACGTAAACTGTCGGTCCCGAGCTTGTACGATGTCAGGTACTCGTTAAAGATCCCTACTCTAAATACACATGAGTTAGGCAAAATTTAGGACTCCCACTGTAGAATCAATCTTCATTGTGTGGTATCACAAAGGGCCAATGCTCGGCTTACGTGTGTTCCCTTGTGGGACTGCCATTGCAACCTAACCTAATCTATAGGCTTCTTTTATTGCTGTTCCATTGGGCAGAAAGTTTTGCTCATTTATTATTTGGCATCTATTTTAATTTAATGGGTATCCTAAATAACCGGCTTGATTCTACATTGGGAATCATAAATTATGCTAACTCAAGTATACTTAGCCTAAGGGATCTTTAACAACTACATGGCATAAGGTTGCCTACAACTAGTAATGGTTCGGGGACGGCGGTTTAACATTCCTCCCCAACAGAGGGTTAAGAATAGAACAAACAAAAATGTTGTTTTCTTGCCTTTAGTCAAGAAAGTTGTGTGTTCGTGTATTTAGCAAAGACCTTTGATTTTTCTTTTGGGAAATGGAAAATCTTGTACATTCAGTCTAAAGTACGTGGATGTGTTCAAATTTTTTCACCTAACGTATGGAAAAAATAAGGTCAGAATGAGAATCAAACCCAGGGTCTTGAAGAGAGTACGTAAACTATGTATTGGTATACTATCTCTTGTAAACTTTTGACCTAGTGAAGAAAAAAACTAATAATTCAATTGACCTTTTTGTTATATACCGGACACATGTATATCACTTCTGTATACATCTAAGCTCATATTCATTTGACTCAGTAATAAAAAAAAATAATTCATTATACAAAAAGTATAATTCATTCTAATAGATAAAAGGCTAAATTTATAAAACCTAAATATCACTAAATAGAAAAAATTACAGTAACAATTATGTATCATCCTCAGTTTAGACCGTGAGAAAATGTTACTAACAAGTACGTATTATCATCAGTTCATACTGTGAGTAAATCTTACTAACAAGTACGTATTATCATCAGTTCATACTGTGAGGAAATCTTACTACCAAGTACGTAATCATCTTCATCTGTGAGGAAATCTTACTACCAAGTACGTATTATCATCAGTTCGTACTTGAGGAATCTTACTACCGTACGTATTATCATTCAGTTCATACTGTGAGGAAATCTTACTACCAAGTACGTATCATCATCAGTTCGTACTATGAGGAAATCTTACTACCAAGTACGTATCATCATCAGTTCATACTGTGGGAAATCTTACTACCAAGTACGTTCATCCGTTCATACTGTGAGGAAATTTACTACCAAGTACGTATCATCATCAGTTCATACTGTGAGGAAATCTTACTCCAAGTACTTCATCACAGTTCATACTGTGAGGAAATCTTACTACCAAGTACGTATCATCATCAGTTCATACTGTGGGAAATCTTACTACCAAGTACGTATCATCATCAGTTCATACTGTGAGGAAATCTTACTACCAAGTACGTATCATCATCAGTTCATACTGTGAGGAAATCTTACTACCAAGTACGTATCATCATCAGTTCATACTGTGAGGAAATCTTACTACCAAGTACGTATCATCATCATTATACTGTGAGAAATCTTACTACCAAGTACGTTCATCATCTTCATACTGTAGAAATCTTTACCAAGTACGTATCATCATCAGTTCATACTGTGAGGAAATCTTACTACCAAGTACGTATCATCATCAGTTCATACTGTGAGGAAATCTTACTACCAAGTACGTATCATCATCAGTTCATACTGTGAGGAAATCTTACTACCAAGTACGTATCATCATCAGTTCGTACTATGAGGAAATCTCACTACCAAATACGTATTCTCATCAGTTCATGCTGTGAGAAAATCTTACTTCCAAGAACGTATCATCATCAGTTCATACTGTAAGAAAATCTTACTACCATGTACGTATCATCATCAGTTTGTACAATAAGGAAATCTTACTACCAAGTACGTATTATCATCAGTTCATACTGTAAGAAAATCTTACTAACAAGTACGTGTCATCATCAGTTCATACTATGAGGAAATCTTACTACCAAGTACGTATTATCATCAGTTCATACTGTGAGGAAATCTTACTACCAAGTATCTATCATCAGTTGAGTATCTGTCATACTGTGAGAAATCTTACTACCAAGTATCTATCATCATCAGTTCATACTGTGAGGAAATCTTACCTACAAGTATGTATCATCAGTTACCTTAAAAACTCATTTTTGGGTTAAATTTAACTTTTTTGTTAGCTTTTTTAATATTTTTTTACCCATAAAAATGCCCCCTCCCCTTTTGCTATGCCACTGATACATAAAACTAATAGGATTGTAAATTTGTTTTTTTGGACTGGCAAATAGGGCTGCTGTTGAATACCTCGTTTTTGGTCACTCTGTCCCAATCAAGCAACATAAACTCGAGATTGACTTTGTCCAAGGCATCGCCTCCTGCAGGGATTTCAAAAACAAAGCTTTCGTTGAAGACAGGGTTGAGGCAACGTTTCTTCACATGAGTCTTCTTCTTTGCAATTCTCTGCCCGTTATACATCAGGTACATCTTTACGTATGGATCTAAAAAAAAAGAAAACAATAGTATTATTATCAGTAAATACTGAAATATACTATGCACAGTATATAGTTCTCATGGAAAAAAAATGATGATCAACTATCGTTTAAACAATAATTTATACCTTTGTCGACCATTTATTTTAGTAATAAACGGAAAAAAAAAACAGAGGAGTAGAGACGTGAAAGCGTTCACCGACCTTTTACAAATTGATCGGTCGTTGTTCGCTATAATATATACATATGTGATCAAATCACAATATGAAATGGAGGAAAAAAAAACTAAGATCTTTCAACCGTAACAAGAGGTCTTTGTCACACTCAAAAACCTAACTAACTCAGTTTGATCTTAGTCTTTTTTTCCCATTTCTTTTTGAGGTTTTATCATTTATACATATATATAAACTATATTAAACAAAGAACACACAGAAATGAAACAGAAACTTACTACTGTATTTCGATGTCCTCGTCATCAGGAAGATAGAAACAAGTCTCTCCGCAGGTAGACAACGACTCATATATATATATATATATATATATATATATATATGTTTCTTCTTGAGCCATTCATCTTGCACTAGTTTGTTCAGTTGAGATCGTATTGCCTCTTTTTCATCTTAGAAGAAATGTTTAGAAGAAGCTGTTAATAGATTAAAAGATGAAAAAGAGGCATATATATATATATATATATATATATATATATTATATATATATTTTTTTCCTTCTATATATTTGTTTCACTTCTTTTCCTGAAGACGAGGACATCGAATATAGTAGTGAGTTCAGTGGTTTCCTTTCTATGTGTTCTTTTTTAAATTCTAGTTTATATTTATATATATATATTTTGGAATTATATATATATTCGATTGATATATATATATATGTATGTATGTATATATATATATATGTATATCAATTATCAAACCACAATATGAAATGGGAAAACAAGACTAAGATCTTTCAACCGTAACAAGAGGTCTTCGTCAGAGTCAAAGACCTAACTGAAATACTAGATGCAGAAAACATCTGGTGAGGGGTTGAGAAGAGTGGGAGGGAAGAGTGGTATTTTAAAAGGGTGAAAGCGCAGGAAAGGACTAATGCCCAGAAAGGGATGTTTGGGGAAACAAAGGAGTACAGTAAGAAGGAGCAAAAAACTATCCGCTAGCCGTCAACCCCCTTAGAAGAGGCTATTGCCCTCGTGACGAAAGTATCAAGTTTGAAGAGACCGTTACTAATGTTTATAATATTTGATTTATTAAATTGAATTACAGACGACTGAATAATGTTTCTTGACTCTGACGAAGATCGTTTGTTACGGTTGAAAGATCTTAGTTTTGTTTTCCTTTTACATATTGTTTTTTGACCATTGATTGTTGTTTCCCTTGATTATGTGAAATCTTATATATATATATAATGCGCATTCTCATATATTTCATATAGTTTTCATGAAATAAAAAAGCAATGATGAACAAATATTATTTAAACAATAAGTTGTAACGTTTTCGACTACGTAGTTTAGTAATTACTCTAGTTCAGGGGTGGGAGCCTTTCTTGGAGTAAAGACTATTTTAGCACCGTCTACTTCCCCAAAAAGCCACCACGAATGAATAATCTAATTCTTGTATAATTGGTATATTGTAAAATCCTTGAATCTATCATTAAATTACTCGGTCAGTGCATCTAAAACTGTTTTGGATCTTTCAAAAGATTCAGCAGTCCCCTCATTACCTTCATTTATTACCTCTGTTAACTCAAGAAAATGATTTTCTAAAAGCTTAGACTTTTCAAGTAATGATTGATGAATGGTCTTCTTTTTAAATGCCAGAATTCTTTGTTTTCATTATCATAATTGTAATTCTTCATATGTTGAAAAATTTTCCTCAACAAACTGTAAGAAAGCCGTAGGTTCCCTGCGCCTATTTTGGAGAGCTCTGCAAGTAGTTATTGTGTGGTATTTAATCATGATAGTGAGGAAAATATATTATATCTTCAACACAAGGAATTTATTTTACGACGCGTTTAGAGAACATATTGTTCATCATGAGGCACATCAACAATATAAAGACAAACTGTAGAAAAAAAATTGAAGTTATATTAAGGAACCAACCTTTTAGGTAAACAAATTACTTAAAAATTAAATATACAAGCTTTCAGCTCGCATCAGCCATCATAAGGTAAAAACAATAAACGACATTGATAAACGAAACACATGATACTATACTACCAGTGGTTAACAATTAACTGGGAATGGAAATAGCAAATAATGCCACGATGATATCAAATTATGTCGTAGATATGAAAGTTTTGTAAATAGTGTTCTACATTATCGTTTCTTCATGCCGTTACCAAAACTCCTTTGGAAAATACCAGTAAATCACCGTAAACTAGTCAGGAAACTAGAACACATCAGTAAGAAATTAGTCAAAGCTTTTCGACTAAATTCACAAAAATATAATAATAAAAATGAACAAGCTTTTAATATTTAGCAAATATATGGTATTCGTCTTGTTGTTTCAACTATTCTAACAGGAATGCTATGAAAAAGAAAAATATAAACAAATACAGCAGACCTAGCACAACTCTGTTCACGCATTCACTACTCTCACACCAATAGTACGAAAATTGTTAAATTTATGATATTAAGCAATCATACCGTATTTGCATTAGATTACCTGTTATATAGTCGAAACGACAATACGAATACCATAAGTTGGTTAAATATGAAATAATTGTTCATTTTCATAATATTTCTGTGAAAATTCTCGAAAAGTAAAGAGTCATCCAGTAAATGTTCATAATTTTAAATTTCTTTTATTTTCGTAGAAGTCGCTTGAGAATAGTCAAAAGGAGATTACTAATATGGTAAGTTTGCTTAATTTGATAAATTATTCCACTTTCATAGTATTCTGCTGAGATTACTCTAAACGTGAACAGGAATGTAGTACATATGTTTGAAGAATTTCATAAATTGTTCAATTTTCATAGTATATCGGTGATAGAATAGTGAAATAGTGAAGAGTAATACTGGAGTTTTGAATTTTTTTTTATTTTCATGGAATTTGTGTCAAAATAGTAACAATGTTAAATCAAATACGGTAACTTTATTACTATTACTATTACATTATTACTATTTTCACACGAATACTATGAAACTAAAAAAAAATATTAAACTTTCAAAATTCCTGTATTACTCTTGACTATTTCACTATTCTAACACAATTACTATGAAAATGGAAGAATTTATGATAGGCTTATATTTCTGTTCATGTTTAGAGTAATCTCAGCTGAATACTATGCAAGTGGAATAATTTCATCAATTAAGCACACTTACCATGTTAGTCATCACCTTTTGACTATTCTCAAGGGATTCCCATGAAAATAAAAAAAATATAAAACTTTGAACATTTACTGCTTCATTTTTTGAATATTTTCACAGAAATATTACAAAAGTGAACAATTTTTTTTCAAATTGATCAAACTTATGGTAATTCGTCTTGCCGTTTTGACTATTCTAACAGGAATACTATGAAAAAGAAAAAAAATAACAATTTCAGTAGACCTAGCATAACTCTGTTCACGCATCCACTACTCTCAGACCAATAGTACGAAAATGGAAAAAAATATCAAGTTATGCAAACATACCGTATTTGCTTTAACATTATTAGTATTTTCACAGGAATTCCATAAAAAAAATATAATTTGATATTTTCAAATTTCCAATATTACCTTTGTCCATTTCACTATTCTAACACAAATAAATAGGTATACTTATATATAGACATACATAAAAAATTACAATTAAACACATGATGCAATCAATGAAGTCCAAAATTATATGAAAAAGAGAGACAGAAGAAATAAATGCTCTAAGCCTATCATTTTATGTCATAAGAGAGTAAACGATGAAATAAAGATATAGAGTGAAATGCCTCAGAGCATTTAATTCTTTTGACTTTCTTTTTTCTTGTGGTTTTGGACTTAATATATATATATACACGAGTTCAAGATTAACAAAGAGCAACACACAAAGTAGGGAAACACACTTACAGACTCAAATTTTCGGGTAATCCGTCTTCAGGAGAAAAGAGAATGGGAGACCAAGCACGTTGTAGGCGCAACGGCAAGTAATCAACCCGGCAACCGCCTGTGCTGTCAACCGTACCCGGTCTTAAAGTATAGAATTAGGAGAAGATATAAACAGAAACTCAGATAAGCAGTACTGGTTAGATAAAACTATAAATAGGTGAAAAATTATAAACAATATAAGATAAAAACAAACTATAAAAAACAAAAATAATGATAGAGAAAAGAAGAAAAAAATAAATAAATAAAAATAAATACAATACAAAAAACTTGCATTGGTTGTTTTAGTAAATAAAAGATAGAGACTGAATAAAAGGGTAAGTATGGGAAACTAGTTAAGAATAAGAATTTAGAAAAATAAAATAGGATAAAACAAACTAGTGGTAAGTGAAGAAGACAAAATAGATATACACAAAATATACGAAAGAAGAAAAAAGAAATAAGTACTAGAGAATAAAGAATATATATATATATTCTTTATATTTATTCTTTATATATATATTTGTAGCGGCATATATAAAGAAATATATATATATATGTATATATAACGTGATAGTCGTACCCGGATCTACCAGCTGAGAGGCGAGCACGTAAGCTACAAGTCTCCGTTGCATCCATCTCACACAGTATTATTATTATAGAATATCGAATGGATTATTTCTTACCAGCCAATCCTGTTACATCCATTTTAGGTAGATTTCTTGCTTTTAGTACCACAACAGTTAGCCTGTTTGCAGCTGGTTGCCAGCAAAGAGAAACTAGCAGCTCACCTCGACCTTGGCTCTTGATCTAGATCAAACATTACAGTTTTATTACATTCAAATACACACTATATATTTTTTTTCCTCCAAAGTAGTACCCCCTACTTGGAGGGAGTTTATTGTAATGTTTTCACATGCTCCATTTGTTATACTACATTTGAATCGTTACACTATGTTATATGAAATCTATGTTAGGTTAGGTTATGTTAGGTTGCAGTTGCAGTTCCACAAGGGAACACACTTAGGCCGAGCATTGGCCCTTTGTGATACCACACAATGAAGATTGATTCTACAGTGGGAGTCCTAAATTTTGCTTAACTCAAGTGTATTTAGAGTAGGGATCTTTAATGAGTACCTGACATCGTACAGGCTCGGGACCGACAGTTTAACGTCCTTCTCCGAGGGACGACGTGCTCAGATTTATTCACCTCCCGCATGAATAAATCGAGGGCCAGGTGGGGATCTTACCCCGGTCATATCAGATCAGAGGCGAGCACGTAACCACTGAGCTAGCGTGACCCCCCTGAAATCTATGTTATTTATAAATTTGTAAAAACTATGAAATAAATTTATCAGTTCAATTTTACTTGGTGCCCAGTTTAACCCTTGTAACATTGCAGTTTTCTGAGGATGGTATCTGTTGTTATTAAGGAGAGCACAGTGGAAGAGAAGGTGATCCGGGGTTTGGACATTGAGATTATCGCAGCTGCATAAGCTGAATCATCAATTTTAAACGATTGAAGTAACTTTTGAATTTACCATGTCCGTTCAGAAACATCGGTAATTGTTTAAATCAAGGTGTTTATTTGATAATCTGCTGAGTACTGTAGGAAAATATTTCTTGGTGTGAAATGCTTTTAGACTTGCCATCCATTCCTCTTCTCACACCCGTAACGATCCTATTTCTGCCAACTTCTCTGTGTATATGATTTTGGGAACTAATTGTAGGAAATCTGTAAAGATTTCTCTCTTGAAGACATCTTCGCTAGCACATCTGCTATTTCGTTCCCTTCAATGCCAGCATGTGCTTTGATCCATTAATACAGACTATAGTTCACAAATAGCTGATGTCATTACTTATAAGAGACTAGCTAACGTGCCCGTCTTTGAGGGAATAAAACATTTCATCATACATAGTATTCCAAAATATCATTCGAAATTATACAACAGTAAAAATGATCATTATTAATATAGTCTCTAAGCAAATTCCTCTGTATATACCACATTAGCTGTCTGTCCTTCAGGTTCATAGAAGAACAAACAGTTAGAACCTCTGACCCTTGAGCAAGTAAACTACATTTGACCTTGTAAGAAAAACTTGGTTTCACTCACTTCAATTTCTGCGGTATATAAGGTTTCCCCTTGTGACTTGTCACCTTCGCTACAACTTACAACTATTAATAAACTATAGTTATTATTATTTACTAATACTAGTATTATTATTATTTATTGTTATTATTATCATTATATTTATTTTATTATTATTATTATTCTACTATTATTATGAACCTTAATATTATATAATATTAATATTATTATAATATTCTTTATAATCCCTATTATTATATCTAATATAATTAGTTTTAACTTTATTAGTCGATAGTATCAATTATAACTTATAGAATATCCACCATTATTAATAATTTTATTATTATTATTACAACTATTATTATTAGCAAATTGCCTTTAGTTAGCTGTAAGGTTTCAAATATTGTTTAAGGGGGAAAAAGCCCGGTAGAAGAGACTTAGTCTCAACTGTACGGCTGCCCCCTTAATGTAAACTATGGGCTGTAGCCCTCAATAAAAGTATTTTTCATTCATTCATTTCATTCACTTTGTTATCGTCATTGCGAAACAGAGGCTGATGGAAAAAATTTGATAGTACTACTAAATCGCAGCATGATTGGTGCTCCTACTTTCAGTTTTTACTTATGAGCAGGTAGTCCAGGAGCAGTCACGGAGTCAAGAAATTTTGTTGAATAATGAAGTGCTTCTTCATCTTTAATCACTCTCTTTACTGATTTATAAGTTCTTTCCACAGTTTGATAAAGCATAAGAACTTGGTTGATTTTTCCTGCCTGTTCATAAAGGGTTGAAAACTGCTCTTTCACAAAGCCATTAATTCTGAATAGGTAGTACATCTTGAACTGCAGGAAGCACCTTGTCAATAAGCTCAAATACGCAATATATTCATATTCGCAAATGAAATTAAAATCAACAAACAATACCTACTTATTGCACCTGTATATTTTCAAAATAAACATGTCAGTTAGCAAAATACAGCTTAAAAGTTCATAACTTTGCTTCTACGTTTGCTTCTACTGTGACTATTTCAGCTTGACTTGTTGTATGGTGGTTGAGTTTATATGTAACAAAATTTTGCAGCCAAATAGACAAACCGACAGACAGAAATTTTTCTAAGGGTGAATTCGTACATTAGTTTTTCTAATGTACAAAACGTATCTGCCCCTAGTGGGGCCATGCAGCTATACCACAGGTTGTATTGGCTTTATTTTTCACGTGGTTCTTGGCTACAAGGGCTACTGACCCTACCTGCAGCTGAGCAGGTTCAGTAGGACCATTGGTCCGGAGTTTGATCCAAAACTCATAAAATAAGTCGGTACTACGGGGTTCTCTCTTCATCCCACTAACTGAGGTTGGACTCGTAGTGGCTGTTGATTCTCACCCAGGTTAGGTAGCTCCTTGTGGTCGCTGTGTGAGAAGCAGTAACTTCTCGGGCGGATGCCTGCTTAACATACCGGGGAGCTAGAGCCCAAACCTAGACCAGTAGGAACGGACCACGATCTCAGCTAAGTGGGCTGGAATACTGATATATGTTTAAATAGACTCTTTGGCTTTTGATGGGCTACTCAGAGTGGGGAAGAATGGATACAACCCTATCTCGTGCCCTTATATTCGAAATAGAGACCTATGGATCTACTCTGTCTGGACTAGTACCTTCCAGGTGGCTTTTAGCCAACGAGAGATATTTAATCTCTCCATTTTCAGTCTCACTATGTACCAAGACCCATAATGAGACCCTGATGGGCCAAACTAAGTATCATTGCAACCCCTGATCCCGGGGTAACGAGAATTCCCTCCTTAGCGGGGGACGACCCAACTCCTAAGAGTCGTATGGCAGTCCATAAACTGTCAGCATAGGTAGTGCTGGTCATTGATAATATACAAAACGTAAAGATATCTTGATATGAGTCAGTTCTAAGCAATGTACAGATAAAACCTTCCTTTTATTTTTATAGATTGAATAAACACAAACCTTGATATTCCTGGGTTGAATGTCTTTAGAAATGGAGATCTGTTGGTTCTCTGCATGAGACAAATTTACTGTAGACAAAGAGAAAAACACCTCTCCAATGATGTCATCACGGGAGTAACGATCAAAACTGAGCACCACGAAGTGAAGCGTTATGTTCTATAAACAAGAAAAATAATGCATTTTAAGACATGAATAACAAATCATGTCCAATTAGTGAATAATGGTAAAGGTTATTTACATTTTTAAGTTGATTATTCATTGAATTAAAAAAGAAAAAACTATATTTAAAGAAAACACACACAGATATGAAACAAACTTACTACTGAGTATATATATATATATATATATATATATATATATATATGATCAAACCACAATAAGAAATGGGAAAACAAGACTAAGATCTTTCAACCAACAGATCTTAGTCTTGTTTTCCCATTTCTTATTGTGGTTTGATCATTGATTATTGTTTCACGTGTTTATGTGAAATCTTTTTATATATATATATTATATATTATTGTTATATAAAAATATATATTAATAATATATATATATATATATATATATATATATATAATATATATTATATATTAGAGTATTAAATATATATATATATATATATATATATATATATATATATATATATATATATATATATATATCTTCGTCAAAGTCAAAAACCCAACTGAGTCAGTTGGGTTTTTCGCTGTGATGATGACCACTTGTTACGGTTGAAAGATCTTTGTCTTGTTTTCGATTTTCAATGGGTAAAAGATTTTTTTTAGAAAATATTTACAAAATACAAAAGTTAATAAAATATTACAAAGATTTTTTTTATCTAAACTTTTACCCTTTGTATTTTATGTCAGGAGATTTTTTTTTTGACGCTTACATCTGCGTCAATAAGGTAACATAACCTGTTTTGGCATTATTTCGCGCTCCCAGCTTATTCAGCCATATCACTGAAAACAAAAACAAAACAAACTGATGCCTTTTTTACGTGAAAGCTCTTTCGCCGCATCACTGGAGCCACAAGCTCTAGCCAAAGATAGAGGCAAACATAGCCTCCGAGATACGCCCGAGGTGGACCACTTAGAAGTGAGCTTCCACGACCTTACATCACATAAAAATAAAAACCTTATAACCTTAATAAAAGCAAAGCAAAAAATCATACTAAACAAAAAATATTCTTCTTAATAAATTTCAAAAAAAAAAATTAAGAAAAATATTTTTTGATATTTAAACTTATAACACTTACCTACTACTATACTAAAAATTTAATAAAATTACAAAATAAACTTATGACTCCAATGAAAATGAAAAAACAAAACAAAAACAAAAACAATTCCTTCTGCATATGTTGATCTGACGAGAGCCGGTGTATTCAACATGGTATGTACGTTAGCCAACATGGAGATCACTGCTCTCCTGCTGTCCTCTTGCTTCTAAATATAGCATAGTCGTGATGTAAGGTAACATAACCTGTTTTGATATTAGAGCGTGTACCCAGCCTTTCGGCCATATCACGAAGGTAACATAACCAGACGATGGTCACTAAGTGTTTGAAACGTGTTATGGAATAAATCCCCTTTTTGCGTATGAGAAGACCTAGTATTTATTTTCCTCTCTTCACAATCTACATATGTAAAAAAAATATACTTTATGTTATTATTAAAAATGAACAATATTTTCTCAATTATTTCAATAAAATTATTTAAAAAATTGGTTTAAAAGAATACCTGGAGTTGAGTGAGAGAAATTCCATAGAAGGTAAAGTCCTCATCGTATATGGGGTTTCTGGTCTTTCGAAGTACACGAGTCTTGACTTTGTGATGTTTGTCTGGGAGCAGTTGTAGTTTGACGTAGGGATCGCTGCTGCCTAAGTTAGGATCCTTTGCCGGCAAATCACGACACTTTACAACGGTTGCAATCAAAGCACTCTTCTCTTTTTTATATCTGAAAATAAAAAAAAAACAAGCGATTTGTAAATTAAAAAAATAAATATTTTATCACCAGAAGAGACGAAAAGTAACTTTTATTTACATAAAAGTAAATTTTATATTTAGTTTTCAGGTAATAATGTAAGACATACTTAAAAATACTTAAAAACGGGGGAATAATGAAAAAACAGCTGTGTAATCCAGGTTGTCCAACGTAATTATTTTGTTGACATCAATTTTTAGATTTGAAGGGAAATGAGATCGGGAAGAGCTAGAGTGGCAAGCCTGATTTTTAAATCTCAGTAAATTGCTAATTATTCTACTCTGTTTTGTTTACATACTTAATTTAACCTTCATTTTGGATCACTCAGAGTGATTCATATTATTTAACACTTAATTAATTATTATTATTATAAAACCATTTCTGGGAATAAAATATCCCTCGGTTAAGCCTCGGGATTTATTAGCCTTGATTCCTTCAGCATTGCCTCAGTAATGAACAAAAACACTCGGGAAGTAATAGTCCTCATTGTTCCTTAGGTCAGTGATTCTCAACCTTTTTCTCGTCATGCACACTTTTAATAATTTCAAAACTTGGTAACGTACTAACAATTAGATAAATTAAAAAAAAACATAACTGTTATAGCTTTATAATACGATACATTTCGTAAAAATATCAAAGGATAATAATTTCCAATGGAATATAGTGTAAAATAGCATTATGAAGTAAATAAAATGTTTATTTAATGATAAATTACAAACTACGTTTAATGCGAAGTTTGAAGCTGGTGTTTTTTGACATCATCTAGAAACTAGATCTATACTTCGCTCTGCTTTCTATATTTCTTCTCGATGCATATTCAGGCAGTAAAATGCATTCTCCCAAAGTCTCCTCCGCAATTTTACTGCATACATACGTATAATTTGACGGCACACTTCAAGAATCACGCGCACAATGGTTGAATATCACTGCACTTTAGGTGCATAAATATCTATTTCATCATGTCAGAAATCTGTTTTATATTAGATTTTTCAAAAGTTTCAAATAATATACACAACTTCAAACATGACACAATAGAAATTAATCGTTAATTAAAAGTCTCCCTGTAGAACTAATAATACTATTTACTTATATTCTAACTAAATAGTTGCAGAAATAAACTCCTGTTATTGTTTTATATTTATATTGAATATAATAATACGAGGTGCGATCAAAAATTTAGACCATTTTTTGAATTTAGTGCACTCTATACATTGTAATTTCACTATTTGTTCTGTTGTTTTGGTTCACTTGTCACAATCATATGTTCACAGTTCAGTCGATATAGCGTGTGTTGTATTTATGTTAGAGTTATAAAGGTTATATTCGTGTTTGCATATAAAGCAAATTTTTGCTGTTTAAAAATAATTACTTGTAGAATAAGTTCTACCATTTATAAACATTTATTTTTGATCAAGTTAACTCATCGTACTCCACTCAATATTACAAGGGTTTTTGAACAGTTAATATAATTTTTTAAACCAAAATTAATACAAAACTCTCTGCTTTATTGATTAACTATACAAGTCTCTGAGGATGGAAACACACCTCTAATCTCGTTAAAGTTGCCCAGCCCCGCATATAAACAGCATATGCTATATGCCGTCTTTTTCCGAAAATAAGACACTGTCTTACTTTATTTTCAGATCAAAATCCATGGTATGGCTTATTCTCGGGGGAGGGCTTCAAGTACATTAAGTAAATTTATATATTTTTGTTTAATATTAATTTTTATATAGAAATTTAAATTTTTCGATTATGGACATGTCACCTTCTGGAACATCGTCATAAATTATCAAAATTTTGAATTCCGTTCTGATTTTCCTCCAAATCTATTTCCTGTATCATTGGTCTGAATCTCTCATATCTTGCAATATAGCTATCGTTAAGTGAATACTTCTTGTCTAAGTTGCCTCCTTGAAACGAACTTCAAGGAATTTCTTGGGATATTTTTTTCCGAAGAATTCTCTGAAATATTACGTCAGCTAGAGATACGTACTACATTCAACAGCATTTTTTTAACGAATTATATTTTTGACATTATTTTAACAAGGGACAAACTCTGAAGATATGATCGTGACGAGTGTACAAAAACAACAACAACAAAAAGTTTTGAAATGTTAGTGTACACAAAGCGTGAAATTCAATAAGTTACCGTATTCAAATATGATTGTACTATTCAAATAATTATTTGTGCCGTATTCAAATACCTGATTCAAATAAACAGGTAGGAGTGACAGTCATGAACTAGCGTTCTACTTTATCTAGCAACATTAAACGTTATAGAGCCATGGTTGAAGAGTTGGAGAATATGCATTAATGAACATAAAAGTGTTTACGTAACATTCACATTGCGGCCAGATACGTGTTCTCCAGTCTTCCTTAACCATATTCCAATCCCTCAAGCTACAACCACCAAATACTTAGGACTACACCTTGATAGACGACTTACTTGGGCTCCCCATACAAAAATCAAACGAACAGAACAATACAGACGGTATAAACATTTACTACACTTAATGAATCTATGCTCAAAATTACCGACTGACAACAAACTACTACTTTACAAAACTGTGATTATGCCTATTTGGGCATACGGCATTGAGATATGGGGAACAACAAAGAAAACTAATTCTCAGAGGATACAAAACCTTCAAACCAAAATCCTTGGTAAAATCCTTCATTGTCCCTTCTATATACCGAAGCAAACAATTAATTCCGACCTGATGTTCCCAACAGTTCAGAAGGTAGCAATATCCCGCTATAAAGTGTTTCACAGAAGAACTTCCATAAAATAGTAATCCCTTAATTCCAACAATATCCTACAAGCATTCCAGGAAATCCCAGAAGATGTCTGAAGAGGATGTGTCCAAGAGACTTATTACTATGAACTGTTCTAAGTGAACAGTTTTTTTGCTTTCTACTTAGACCCACGTCAGGAAGTGTAGTCAGTGAATTGCTTCTTCCCTTCTACCAGTGTCACTGATAATGTAAAACTACCATTGTTGTGACTTTGAGCAAATAATATTAAAAAAAAACATTTTTTGTTCAGACCTCGTAAGTCTTTTGTTATTTCTGAAATAAGTAACAGTGTTTTAAATCCCGGTGAAGATAAAAAATGTTTACAATATATTTAGGTAGCAGTGATTTAACAATGTGCCAACACCGGATTTAGATGACTATGAAAATTGCAGACATTTTGAGATAAGATAACAACACTAGCAGAGTACCCGCTATCAGAGGCAACACTTAGCTGCTTAATTGCTAAGTTTGACAGTTTCCCGAAGTACTTGTGCTCATTAATAACTGGCTATTCCTTCCATATATCAAGCCAATATCAAACCAGCTTCCAAGTTATTAATAACCTATTATAATCTATTTATGATATATATATATTTACATAGTTAAATAACAATCAATGATCAAACCACAATTTGAAATGGAGGGAAAAAATACTAAGATCTTTCAACCGTACCAAGTGGTATTCGTCATAGTCAAAACCCAACTGCTAGTCAAAAACAACCCGTCCAGTTAGGTTTTGACTCTGACGAAGACCGCTTGATACGGTTGAAAGATCTTAGTCTTTTTTTTTTCATTTCATATTGTGGTTTGATCACATATATATATATTTCACGTAATAAAACGAAACATGATCCAAACTGGACCCAATACGAGTTCAAAATTCAAGAAGAGTAACACACAGAATAAGGAAACACACTTAGAGACTCAAATTTTCGGGTAACCTATCTTCAGGAGAAAAGAGAAAGGCAGACCAAGGACGTTGTGGACGCAACGGCGAGTAACAGTTGGGTTACTTATAATATATATATATATATATATATATATATATATATATATATATATATAAATCAATGATAAACTGTTGGGTTTTTGACTCTGCCTAAAACCACTACTTACAGTTAAAAAACCTTTGTCTTGTTTTCCCATTTCATTCTGTGGTTTGATCATTGATTGTTATTTCGTGTGTTTATGTGAAATCTTTAAGTATATATATAACTATGTCAGTTTTTATTCACAATTTTAATAATGTTTATTAATAAAAATTGTTAAAAACCAGAGAATTTAATCATAATGTCACAACTGAAGGTCATGAATATTTTTAAAATTTTTTAGATAAATTTCTTTTGTGGAATATTTTATATAATGGGGTTCCTCTTTAAATTCTCATTTTCGGGAGAAAATTTTTTAAAAAAATCATTAATTTTTAAGGGTTGAAACTAGAAATATAATTTAGAAACATGATATCTTGACTTTCTTTTAAAGAGACTTTGGTTTCATGTTTTTTTTTTAATTTGATTTGAAATTAATGAAGGTTTAATTTTTTTTAAATACACTTCATTTTAGTGGAAAAACATCATTAAAGTTATACTATATATTCATGAAAAAATAAGGTTACGTTAAAGATAATGTTAATTAAATTTAATTATTGAGACAACTAAAAATTTGTTTTATGCCGCTTTGATGATTTAAGGTTATAACTGTTGTTTTCAACCAATATTTCATAAAATTTATATTGTTAATACAAAAAACCTTCAAAAAAATGGAAAAAAGAAAAAGGTGGTTAGAGGTGGTTAGAGGAGTTTAGAGGTAACTTTATAAATCACTAGCAAACGTACCCGTCTTTGACGGAATCAAAAATTCTATTATACTTGGTATTCCAAAATATCAATTATAGTATTATACTAATACTACAATTAGAAGTTATAGAATAGTGGAAAATACCATTATTAGTACAGTGCTAAACAAATGCCTCTAAATACACTAAATTAGCTGTCTGTCCTTCAGGTTCATGGTAGAAGAAAGAGTTGAAACCTCTGACCCTTGAGCAAGTAAACTACATTTGACCATGTGAGAAAAACTTGGTTTCGCTACCCTGTATTCCTACGTTAGATGAAGTCTCCCTTTGCGACTTAGTTAACGTCATTGCGAAATAGACTCTGACCGGACTTTGCAATCATTTCAACGTAAACAGACAGTGGCTCGGAATCAATGGTATGTGTGGTATACACACAGACTCCCCAATACCACATCCAGTCTTTACGTCCGCCTCTATGGCATATCTGTGTAGAGCACGAACTCAGAGTCGTGTCCCGTTGCACAGTTTTGGGGCACTCATGTTTCGTAACATGAAATTGGTTACTGCTACTAAATTGCAGCATGATTGGTTCTCCTACTTTAAGTTTTTACTCATGAGCAGGCAGTCCAGGAGAAATAAATTCAGAGTCAAGAAATTCAATTAGATAATGAACTGCTTCTTCATCACTAATCCAATCTCTTTACTGACTTGTAAGTTCTTTCCTCGGTATGATATAGCATAAGAACTTGTTTGTTGATTTTTCCTGCCTGTTCATATTAAGAGTTGAGAATTGCTCGTTTACAAAACTATTTATTCGTAATGGATAGTACATCCTCAACCCTGGGAAACACCTTTTCAAAGATGTCAAATACGCAATATATTCATATGCTCCAATGAAATTAAAATCAACTAACAATACCTACTTGCCACACCTGTGTATTTTCAAAACAAACTTGTCTTTGAAGGTAGGAAGATACGCTTAAAGCCCTATAACTTCATTTCTGTACTGAATTATGAATCTATTTTGAGCCCATATTTTAAGCTAGGCATACACAAATCCAGTGTCAAAGTTTCAGCTCACCATGTCTTATGGTGGCTGAGTTTACTTGTGACAAACGTTTTTGCTTTAAACGTCCATAACTTCACTTCTACGTTGAATTTCCAATCAATTCAGAGCCTATATTTTAAGTTAGACCTACACAAATATACTGTAAAAGTTTCAGCTTTATATGTCTTATGGTAGCTGAGTTTACTTGTGACAAAGTTTTGCGGACAAACAGACAAACCGACAAACCGACAAACCGACAGAAATTTTTCTAAGGGTGGATTCGGTTTCTCCAATGTATGAAACGTAAAGAAAACTTGAATTGAGTCAGTTCTAAGCAATGTACAGACAAAATCATTATTTTATTTATATAGATTTAGTAAAATGGGTGATTTCTGTAAATAAAACGATGCTAAAACAAACACGTAATATATTGGACTTGATTTAAGAATAAAAATTAGCGATTCATAAAAAAAGTTCATGAAGTTTCAATTACGGGAAAGAGCAATAACGCTATAAAAACTGTGTTTATCCTAGACTAAGAGATCACCTGCTATACTTGTCGAGTTGTTCATATTTTTTTTACAATGTTTACATTGACTTAAAAATTTTTTGAGCGAATCCACTGAGATAAAATTGATATTTATAAAGGAACAATTTAAATAGTTTATTGACTGATACGAGATGTAAGAGGAATAATATTGTTACATGTAAAATAATCACCGGCAATAAACATAAATAAATTACCTTTGTCTTCCATGGCATGATGGATTTGTCTCATAAAATTCGTTAATAAATCTATATATTGCACTCTTGAGCAAAACTTAATATCAGTTACAATTAGATTATCATTGTGAATGTAGTACTTTTCCATGATATTGAAATGTAATGAATGGATTCTTTTCTCAAGAAAGAGGACTTACGTTTGTTGAGAAATATCCAGTTTTTTTTTTACAATTCTAGTCTAAGAGTTCATATTTATTATTTTCAAAAATTAGAAGCTCCGAACTATAAAAGATTTAAATTATATTGAATAGCTGGCTTTGACTTCGATTTGAGTATGTAAACTGGCTAATTACTAATATATTTTTTCTCAATATACATTCATAGCAAATTTATAACAGAGTACAGAAGGCAGGAAAAGGATAACACTCACTCAGAAAAAATTCGTATATATGATATTTGACAAAGGGGAAGGAAAATGATCTTATTAATTACTAAGAAGCCATAAAATTTCCGATATAATAATTCTATTAAAGACCGAAAATCTAAAAAATAATTCAAAATTGAAATCTTTCGTTTAGAGATTAATAAATGTAATTATCGTACATCTTTAATTATAAATCATCTTAAAACAATATTTTTCTTCGCTGTTTATGATGTTTTTCAGAGAAAAAAGGGTATTTTCCTGTTTTAAATATGAAAATTTTACTTTAATATTCAATGTAGAAGTATGTCAAGTAAACGATGTAAGAAATCCACTGGCTATTTGAACAAAGGCCATGTTCTCTTGTAGGAGAATATTTCGTATCAAGAAATGTTTACTTTGGTTTTTCAAAAATGTTATTACTGCTGTAGTTATACTAATGAAATTATTTTCATCAGCTGTGTGATGTACAAAAATAAGCTTATATATTGATATGTCCTTCAATCACTATCTGTACTACCTCAGGAATGAAAGACTAATAATCATATCCCATTTAGATGTTTACATTATACTTAAATGAGACGTTATGTGTTATATACTCAAAAAATTTGATATTAAGCTATAAACATTATGTTTGTAATATATGCTTTTGGGGTGTTTCATAAGATACGGTAATTGAATTAATGGATGTATAGTACAGTATGAACGGTATACATTACTAGAATGTACAGTAATAACTTACATTTATTTCTAACTTACGTTCTGAAGGTCGAAACGTAACTAAAAGGTATTTCGAGAATATGAGATGTATAACATTATAGCTATATTCATCCTTTTGATAGAAAAACTAGTAAACGACTTTTTATTTGACAAATTGTCGGGGGGGGGGCTGAGATTCTGACAAAGGAAAGTCATCCCCTTCGATGCTGATTCCTCCAGGGCATGAGTTCTCAATTGGGGTGGAATTAACCCCCAGGGGTAAATTTTAGTTTTTCAGGGGGCTGAATTGTGACCACAGTAAGTTTATAGAGTGAGGAAAAAGCTACTATAGTTTTTAACCTCTTAATTATAAATTACAAAAATTGATTGAATTAATATTTCATATATATATCCTTCAATAATTCTAATTTAGCATTTATTTTGAAAAATTTTTGTTGTGAACAGAATCAATGTAAAGTTACAAAAGTTGATATACTGCCTTGTAAAGATGATGGGGGGGGGATTGTGAGAGGGGGTCAAGGATGGCTGAGGACTCCTGCTCTAGGAAATATTGCCTCTACCATTGATTCTACATTGGGAGTCGTAAATGTTACCTAACTCAAAGACATTCAGAGCAGGGGTCTTTAACGAGTACCTGACATCGTACAGGCTAAGAGACCGACAGCTTAACGTACTCTTCCAAGGACGACGTACTCAGATTTATTCACCTCCTGCATGAATAAGTCGAGAGCCAGGTGGGGATTGAACCCCAGACCTATTAGTTCAAAGAAGCTAACCTTGACTATTCTGATAATGGAGCCAATAGTGAATTCATTATTCGCTTTCTATTTATTAAAGACCGAAGATACCAGGAACTAAGGAATAAACAGGAGCTCCTCACTGAAGGTGGTTCTTGAAATATATGTCACTTGTATTGGCTTGTATTAAATAAACTTTTCCGATACTGCTCTACTAAGTACAAACAATTCTCGACATACCTTAATGTTACATTCCGATCTTTCAAACGTAAGTTATAAATGGATGTAAGTTATTACTGTGCATTCTAGTAATGTATACCGTTCATACTGTACTATACATCCATTAATTCAATTACCGTATCTTATGAAACACCCCAAAAGCATATATTACAAACATAATGTAATTTAAAATACATAAATTATATTCAAGAAGAACACATGTACTTGTACTTAGTCAATCTCTCGACCATCTAAAAAAAAAAAGTTTGATAAAAGTGGAATGTTTTGTCAAAGAAACTTTCCTTCACTAGTTTTTCTATTAAAAAGGATAAATAAATATATAATACAACTCGCGCACCTAAGCATTCAATACATTTTTTTCATAGATTCATCTTGTAGTATTCCTCACAGCAGTGTTCCATCATCAGATATGCTACAGCTGTTCAGTGTAAACTTCAATTAAACGAGTTTTATTCAAATTTAGTTATTTTTTGTATTCGAAGAAAATTCAAATTCATTCACTTAAACATTCATGTTTTATTATGGTTTGGGGTTAATGAAGTCATTTTTCACACTAATTTCCTTGTTAAAAACCTAAATAGTTCAATTCAACATTCATATATTTTTTTCAAATTCAAATAAGTCATTATGTATGTTCATACATTATTACATGTTCGTAGAGCTCATAGATATGTATATATTTTAGATGCAAACCTGAAGAAGAACTAGACGTATTGTTAGTTTTCATTTAAAACTTTTTTTTTGTGTGGAGACGTTATTTTTGAAATACCTCAATATTATTTTTTAGTTTTTTTTTTTAAATTTTTCAACGTCAAGTTGATAAAAGCGTAAAACAAATGAATATAAGTTTGTTTTGAATGTTTATAGTATAATAAGGAGAATTGTATAAACAAAGTGAGGATTGCCTTCTACCGCGTCATGCATCTAGCTGTTTAGAGTGCAAAGGTTGAAAGAAAACAACAAACGCTGAGTCATTGCGAATGTAAATATTAACCCTCATAATATTTGAAAATAAACTCACTAAGGTTTAAATAAAACGCTTCCAAATTGATTTCTTTTTTTTTTTATCAAAGTCGCTTTGATGAAAGCTTGTCTAACAAACTGTTGTCTTCAAAGAATCTTTATTCTTATAAAAGTTGTTTGAGTAAACAGTGTTTGAACAGTTCCAACTTTTCTTCAAAAAACGACCGTAGATTTAAAAAAAAAATGTTTTTATTAAAATATTCATTCAAAATGTATTATTAGTTTATAAACTCCTTTTGATTATATATATATAACAAACACTTTTTCTTTTTCTCGGAGTTTGGTCAGGGTAAATATATGAAATCACCTTTTTGCCAACGTTTCGTCTTTATTTCAAGACATCCTCAGGCCTATAAACTAACCAGAAAACAATAAACAATGGACATTTGTCATTTCTACTTTAAAACATCATAAACAAATTGAAAAAAGAACTTACTGAAGGCTGGGTTCAGTTACATTCCTGAGGATGTCTTGAAATAAAGACGAAACGTTGGCAAAAAGGTGATTCCATATATTTACCCTGACCAAACTCCGAGAAAAGAAAAAGTGTTAATATTTGTGGTCAAGAAAACAGTACCGTAAATATATATATATATATATATATATATATATATATTATATATATATATATATATAATGAGTGTTACAACTAGAGAACACAAAAACCACAAAAAAGAGGACCACCACTCACGATTCTCGATCATTTCGGCTGTCACGATATGGAAGACGGTAACTTCAGAAGAGGAGAAAAAGAAAAAGAAGGAACAAAGTAGTGGAGGTAACAAACATAAAGTTTATAATATATATATATATATATATATATATAAAGATTTTACATAAACACGCGAAATAACAATAAATGACAAACCACAATATGAAACGGGAAAACAGGACTAAGATCTTTCAACAGTAACAAGCGGACTTCGTCAGAGTCAAAAACCCAACTCCACTGGGTTCTCTAACGAATACCCTTAGTCTTCATTATAAAGGTTAGTCTTCATTACTAAGGACCCTTAGTCCTTAGAAGATCTTAGTCTTCTTTTCCCATTGAGGGATGAACAGAAGAATTGATACATAAATAAAAGTACGGGCAAAGCTATGATAAAATAAAACTGAAAATACAAATAATAATATTAGATATACGAAGTAATTAAATAATAAAAAATGAAGTAATTAAATAATAAAGGATAACAAAGGGTAGTTGATAATAAAAAATTAAATGCAAAGACAAGAGACTTATTAAGCATTATCTCTTGTGATTAAGGCCAGGTGCACTGCGCGCACTTAATAACGAAGTATGGGCTTCCTCGGAGGCTCGTAGAGTGAGATTTGTGCAGTCAGGAGGGACTTGTCGCAGAGTCTGTAACCTGTAGCACTCATTAAAGGGGATATCGTGGCTATTGGTATGTATGGCGATGGGAAGATGGGAGACACAAGATATCAAAATGTGAAGACATTTTTTCATAATTACTACTTTTTCATCTTTGCTTATGATAAATGTAACATTAAAATAGCCGTAAATAAATATGAATTATGTAATTAAAAAAAAAAAACCTTAGCTTGAAGATGAGCTGTCCTAGTTTTCCTGAAGAAGTGGGGGAAGTGACCTTGTCAGGAATGTCTACCTCCTGGAGGATTGTACAACTGGTGCCTTTTTGGATTTCATTTTCAGTGTGATATCTGTAAAAAAGAGCATATACAAATCATTATTGAGTAAGATATCAAAAAAAAAAAAATATTAATAAAATCGAAATTGTGGTGTGGTTTACACTCATATTTACGAGAAGTAAACGTATTTATATCACATACGATCCCGAGCTATGCCAATACCATTTGCTGTGTAGTATTTATTTATCATTAGAATACAAAAAAGATAAATATCACGATTTTCGTGATATTTATAGTAAAGATTCTCAGCATTTATAGTAAAGTTGAGTGTAGGCCACTCCAGATATAATCACCACACAAAACACACAAAAAGAAATACTGTTAGGCCACTTATATCGTTTACAAGATCATCACTACATAACGTGTCAAAACAACTTTTGTAGGAAGACTTAGTGCTTTTTTACCTTAACCTAATCATAACAAAATACTAAATAATTTTAAAATTCATGAAATTTCTTGTTACATCACTATTATTCTACTTTACTATAAGTAAAATATAGTGTTCGTGAAAAAATTAAATCTCGAAATTTTGACGGAATTACATGTTTTGAGGTCCCAAAAGTCGTTTTATAAAGTTTTTTCTATGATGTCTGTGAGTGTGGGTGGGTGGGTGAGTATGTATCCAAACTTTGTGAACACTCTACGGTCCAGAATCTTTGATGGATCAAATTGATATTTTACACAAAAATGGGCCTCATAGTCTACATGATCCTATATTTTTTATAGTCTAGACTATATTTTTATTCTCCTAAACTTTTAAATCTCAAAATTTTGGAATTATCTTTAAGGTAACAAAAGCAATAACGAAAAATAATCTAACATTTTTAATAAAAAGGAATTTTTTTTTCAATAAAATGAAAAAATTGCGACTAACAATTAAATTTAAAAGATTGTTGTAGCAATACAAGTCATACTGTTTAACAGATAGAAATGAAACTATACCTCAAAATAGCGCATTCTCTGGAGGATGAGATGAGATATTTGTTTTTCAAAATTATATTCACCAAAGGGCTGTTAGAATCCATTTTAATTTTCAGCAAATATTTTTTTTTACGTTAAATGGCTAATTAAAAAAATATAAATTTTTTTTCAAAAAATAACAATTTATAAAAAAAATCATGAAATTTCAATTAGAGCAAAGAGCAATAACGCTATAAAAACTGATTGTTTATCTTAGACTACCATATCACCTGCTATACATGTCCAATTTTTTTATATTTACTTACATTGTTTACATTGACTTGGACATTTGTTGAATAAAACCACTGAAATAAAATTAAAATGTAGAGATTCAATGAAAAATGTTTAAAATTTAATAACTTAAAATGATATTTTAAAAGCATATAATTCTAACATGTAATAAATCAGTGCCAATGATCATACATTTATGATGCTTTTCATGGTATGATGGATATGTCTAACAAAATGCTCTAATCAATCTATATTTTGCTCAGTTCAACAACATGTAATATCAGATTTAGATTGATTACGAAATTGCAGAATATGAATATGGTATTATGGAATAAGTTCTGGTATTGTGGTATGGATGGGAGCAGTGTGTGTTCTTAGAAGGAAAAATGTAATAAATGATACAAGATTCTTTATTTTGTATTGAAATAAGATACTTGGTTTTATGACTATAAAATCTAATGAAATAATTACATTCATAAGTAAATAAATATAATGTATCGTAGGTTCTTGTTATTGATTTTGAGTTTTGAGTAAAGAACCTTAAAAATAAAGGTTTAAAAATTTTAAATTTTAAACTTATTAAATAATATCGCGTTCCATTCAGATTTCTTGCCATCTTCAGCGAAACAAGTTGCTACGGACCGATCGTAATATTAAAATGTATTAAGTATATCAAAAGTATTGAAAGTTTTAATGTTTCGTATTCAATCTTGTTTAAAGATAAAATAATTTGAATGAAAAGAAATTTTACAACTTAATTTATTAGTAATTGGTAACACTGAATGGTAGTTGGTAACTACGTATTAGTAGTTGGAAACACTCATTTCGTATTTGTTTCCATTCATTTACATTGTTTACATTGACTTAAATTTTTTTGAGTGAATTCTTTGTAATAAAATTCATGCGAACAGGTTAAATAAAAAAGGATTAAATATTGTAAAAACTTAATATGAGAAATAAAAGAATAAAATTCTCACATGTAAATAATCAACACCAATCAAACATATAATTTCTGAAACTTTCCTCGGTATGATGGTATGATAGATTGATTTATCTCACAAAATCAATCTATACGTCGCATCCTTGAATAAACGTTAATTTAATAAGGTTTATTAAATTAAAAAACAATAAATTTGTTTTTCTTTATAAATTATATTAACTGGATCATATTAAAGTGTCAAGAATGGACTCTTACTTATTATTTTGTTGACAAATATCCAGGTTTTTCACTATTAAAGTATAATAGTTCATATCTATTATTTCTAACAATTAGAAACTCCCAGCGATAAAAGCATTAAAAACGAGGTGTTAAATAAAGTATGCGACTGGCAACGCGCTTTCGATCTGGCAACGCTGGAGACGCGTGGCCTTGAGTACGTCAGGTGCACGTGTGATGCGCCTCCAGTATGAATCTGAACTCGCACAGTCATTTGTTTGTCCGTACGTTGGTTTTGTGAAATGGTTTTTTTCTTGAGCGTTTTAAAAATGAGTGACCTCAAAGTTGAGCAGCGGTGTGCAATCAAATTTTGCTTCAGACTTGGACAAATGCAACCGAAACTTTTGAAAAACTTCAGGAGGCCTATGGAGAACGTGTTTTATCAAGGGCACAGTTTTTGGTGGTTTAAGGAATTTTCAGAAGGAAGAGAGTCGATTGAAGATGAACCACGAAGCGGGGCCTTCAAGTGCAAACACCGATGAAAATGTCAACAGAGTACGGAACCTTGTGCGTTCAGATCGACCTTGACAGTCAGAATGATCGGGGAACAGTTGAATTTGAATCACACCTCCGTTCATACATTTTGACATCAAAGACAAGTGGGTGTTGCATCACGACAACGCGCCCTGTCACAGCCATCTCAATAAACGAGTTTTTGGCCAGTAAAACATTCTGTTGCTCCTCAGCCTCCTTATTCACCAGACTTGAGTCCTTTGACTTTTTCCTCTTCCCGAGATTGAAAATCACTCAAGGGAACTCATTTCGGGACACTACAAAACTACAAATGCTGTAACCGACCAGCGAAGGCCATTCCAGAATCCGAGTTCCAGCAATGCTACAATGATTGGAAGGACCGTCTCCAGCGCTGTGTGGCTTCCGAAAGGAACCATTTTGA